>JANQBM010348437.1:0-19745 GCA_025594535.1 Erythroxylum domingense
AATCTTATTGGACTTAGATAATTCAAGCTCCAATAAGCCCATAATTAATTTAATCTCATTAGAATTAATTCTAGCTTGTTAACTAAATTTCATTCTACTAAAGACAATTGGTTGAACTCTTGAATTACTAAATATTATATGAACATATTTCAAATAAGATTTCCAATTGCAAACCCTATTATGAACCTTATTATAGGCATCCGCACAAAAAAGATAAAATTACCATTTTGTCCTTATATTGGTTTTTTCTTTTAGATCTCCCGTTTTACTCTATATGGTGGTTAACATACAAGATCTCATCTTAGTGTTAAGACTTGATAGGTAGCTAGTCCATCAAATTCCTGGCGCCATTTTAATCACATTTTTCTTAAAACATTTAGAAATGATGATATCACTATAAACTTTTTATTTGAGTGAATGTTCCCTAATACATGTTTCAATTAATAATTTCAACATGCAGATACCACATTAATACTCTGTAAAAATCCATTCCGATCATATCAAGAATTATAATGAGACACATATGAGCTCACCACTCATTAAGATTATGGTCCATAATAAGAAAATGCTAAAATGTATGTTTTAAGATTAAAGTAACGGCCTACTTTATTCGTTAAAACATATGTGATTCCAGATTCATTTAATAGTTCCATTATCAATAGTCAACTACTATCATAATGTCAAACTCATCATTCCCTTGAAGTAAACTCCTTTACTTACATGGAAATAAATCACAACACTATAGTCTAAACTATAATCAAGCAACTGACTTGATTATTCAACTGTGAATCAATTATTTTAGATTATAATAATATACCCATACATCTCTATTTATATGTATGTTGCTTATAAAAGAATCTTGACACCTTATGACTAGTTTAACTATGCTTATACATATAAAACCAAACTCTTTTGTTTTATTAATAATAAATATTTCATTATAAAAAGTAACTAGAAGAAAATTAAGTTATAGGTAAATACACTTGCTTTCCAGGTCATTATTTTTACATAACTCCAACATTAAGTCGAGTAACTAAAAATGTAATCACTTAATTAATGATCAACCCACAACCTATTTAGTTTTTAAGTGTTCTAATGAACAACCAGGTTCTCACATGAGATTTCTCTCCGTATGAATTAATTATTTGATTAATCGTGTGGTCGATTGAGTCGCTTAAATCTCATTAATCTAGCCCAATAATTTTAGTTCAATTCACCGTCTCAGTTTATTACCGAAACATACAAGCATCACTTAATCATAACACCTAATCAGTCAACACAAATGATAAGTAGATTAACATTGAATCAATTTAAAATCCCTAAAGAGTTTAAAACATGATCCATTCCAAACCCGTCATCATTATAGCATTCATCATATACATTCAAAGAAAAAATAACAAGATGAAATGGAGATTTCATTTTAATCATAACGAGATGGTCTAGGAATGTAGCAGCCCTGTATCTGTTTGAGCATCCTTGTATCTGTCTAAGCAAAGGCCATAATTATGGCCTTTAGTGGCACGATTGTGCCTGGGATTTTGGCTTTCTGTCACCAACATGGCATATTATTCCACGATCGTGGTTCCTTGCACTTACTTCTATCAACTGGGTTAGCTCCCAGGTCTTCTGCAATTCTTCTCCATTTTCTAGTTTCTACCCTGAAGCATTAGCAAACTCATCAAGGCACCTTAATTATATAAAATTTAAGCTAAAAAACATCGTCTAACTTGCAAAATACTTAAAACACAAATATTTACTAACAAACACAACTCTAACCTAAACACCTACTAAACAATCAAACTAACAACTCAATATAAACTAAACTACCCACAAAAACATGATGCAATCTATAATTATCAACATCCGCACACTTAAAGTTTCGCTTCTCCTTAATCAAAAACAAAATAAGCAAAACAAAATAAGTAAAACACAACATAAACACAAATGCAATAATGAGGCAATGACATCAAACTTCATAAAACAAATTTAACTTTAAACACTATCCCTCAAGTTGTTCTAACTGATTATCATGTGAAATTTGCGTCTAAGTACCTTACACTAAATATACAACTAATCCAAACTTTAATGTTAAGATTATTAACCCCTACTACTTGCACACAAACATTTATCTTCATTCGAGCAATAAAAAATGTAACTATCCCTAACTAAGTTTTCATGAAAATTCAAGCTTTTTACAAAGATAGGTAGACTTGTGTAACAAAAACATAAACTTAGCCTTTTTATGAAAAGGAAAACATTTGTGATGAACATCAATTTGAATACTCAACTAGGTCATGTTTTTATTAAGCGGCTTGGTTTGAAAGTCATTATAACCTTTTGATGTGAAGGCACACATTTGTGATGTGTGTCTATCCATTTACTAAGCTACATCAAATTCTCAATTGGCTACTAGCTCTATTCATAACCCAAAAGCCAGTAGAAATAGTTTATTGATTATGATTTACACATTTTATATTTTTTAATTATTACCTACCTCATTTCTTTAGCTAGTAATTCTCATGAAAAGGTACTAATGATGTTACTTATTTGATTAGCCTAAAATTATAAATGAATGTGACAAATTCCTCGAGTGATTAAACTAACATCGTATCCTAATTAACCTACATATTTAGCCAAAGTAACCTAGGTCACTAATTTCACAAGCTAATAAATCTTCGCAACCAAAAATTCTATGTTCAAAGTTAAACTGATTTCATTAAGTCCTAGCCATTGACACATTCACACAAATTACATCATGCACTCTAAAACAAACTAACATTCAAAATTCACATTTAAAACAATTAACATAATTCTAACCTAGACAAGTACTAAACAATCAAATTAACAACTAAATACAAACTAAGCTCCCACAAAAACAAGATGCAATCTACATCTATCATTCTTCTTTTGGTGATGGTTTGTTCTTTTCATTAGCCCTTAGTATTTCTCATATTAACTTCTATTTATAGCTCTCTTTTTATCTTACTTCCTTTCCTCCACTTTTACCCCTTGTAAAGCCTTTTTAAAGCTTTGTTGCTAATGTATTTAAACCTTTAAGGTCAAGTCCTATCTTTTATGCTTTAACTCTTCGATCATCCTTCCTTGTTTATATTGTTTCCTCTCATGGTTCTTAAATTATTGCACCTCCCTCTATTTTAGGTTCCAAGATATCTTACTATCAAGTAGTTAGTGATGATCACCCTTTGAGAAACTAAGGTACCTCCCCCTTCCGTTATGTGAGAGGTATTCTATAGTATCTCCTCTACTATAATTTCTTAAAGTTGGATCCTTTAAATAGCTAGGAACTTTAGTGGGGTTCGTTGTTTACAAGAGAGTAGTTTTTAGTTAAATATAAATATGAGCGCATGTAAATTAGAAGAAAATGGGATTGGAAATTACACTCTTTTATAAAGAGGATATTTTTCTCTTTAATTTTAACAATAAATACAAATTTCTAAAGATACTAGAGTCTAGACCATAGAATATTAGTGGTAAATCTATGTTTTTAAGCGTATGGAATCAATGAATAAAGTTAGAAAGGCTAAAAATAAAACTTTTACCCATTTAGGTTGACTATCATAACATTCCACTTAAATTTCGATTTACAACAAGTCTGAGATACTTAACTAGCTTATTAGTTACACCAATTTATCTATGGTAAAAAATAATTTCCATAAGGAGAATATGATAGGCTAGAATATGCATTGAGATTGAAATCGAGGAGTTTCTGGAAATAAAGAAAATAATGAAGTTAGATGAAGAAAAAAAACGTAAAAGAAGCATATGTTCTCTTAAGCTATTAATAAAAGTGACCATACATTAGAAATCAAAAGAATGGAGATTTACATATAAGCTTTTCAAATGTGTGAGTATAATTAGATTATGAGTTGTAAATGTTTTAAGTCATAATAGGAGCATATAAGAAAAACTTATATAATAATGATGATATTAAGAATGTAACTACGATGGATGCTACCTTTTACAGTTCAATTATGCTTGCTCTAGCAATAGACAAGGAAATCCCATTACAAATAACAATGATGATGGTTTTGTAATGACCATCATGAAGAAGCCTAGAAAGAAAACTAAGAAGGTTTTTATAGGCTCCTCTACTTCTGCTTGGATTTAGTTAATTCAAAAAGTTATAAAGAGTTACAAAACATATTGACAGGTTTTGTTCATCTACAAACCCATGTAAACAAGAAACATTACCATGTTCCACTTAAAGAAAAAGTCTCAAAATGTCACAAAAAGATACATAAGCACTAACATACCCATTTTTATGGCCATGTAGCTAAAACATCACTACAAGTGTCCTACATGCCCTTTGACACACCCATGTCATTAAACTAGGTAAGTTATTTAAAACTTTAAAAGATACATGGGCATCAACACGCCTTTATTGGTGACCATATCAATTATTGACTTTTTTTCCCTTGTTCACAAAAAAAAAGGAATATGCAAACTAACACAGGCTAGATTTAAACGTACTTTAGTGTCAACACTACTGCATTAAGTCTTAACACGTCTATATAATATGTCATCTTAACATTAGCTAGATATATGCTCATGTTCTAGCGTATACTAAACCTATCATAACACGTTATATTCATCAAACTTATATTTAACCCATCATACCTATGTTAAATCCTAAAAATTTTTTTATGTAAAATTAAACCTAAATTATGCTTAATCAAATCTTCTTAAAAACACATGTAGCTTCCTAGAACCCCATTTTTTTCACTTTCCCTTCTATTCCTTCCTCCTTGGTGATGATCGCCTACTCTTCTCCTATAAGAAACTCAATCTTTAACCTTTTTTTCTTGAGGTTTCAATTGATTAAGGCATGTTTTATGCATTGTTTATTTTTTAGTTGTGCAACATTATTAAGGGAAATATGAGTGATAATCACTATTATGAGATTTATGCAGTTTTTGCAAGAATAATCATATGACTAGAAGAGTTTTGAGCAGTTAATCAAATTTCTTTAGGCAATTTTACAAATTGAATTCAAATGTTCTAAGGATTTTTGAATTATTTTAGATACATTCTTATGAAATTGAATCCCTATGGGGTTGTTGAATGTTTCAATTTGAATTCAATGTTGTTATTGTTTATTTATTACATTAATTGCACTTTATGGTCTTCTATACTATTTTAATAAGTTTATTTAGGACAGTTTTATTTATTTGGGTTTTGTTTGATTTAATTATGGTGTTTAGATAAATTATTTTCAATTTATGTAATTAATTAATATTAAGGGAGTTTTGTGTGATTAATTTGGATATTTTGGTTATAAATGACACTACATTCCATTATTATGGATCAATTTAGGGTCTACTTAATTTATTTATGTTTATGTTATTAATACATAATTAATTATTCATGAGATCATATTATAGTGTTTTGTTTTAGTGGTTTGATTAATGTAAATTATTCCTTTTTGTTTTGGTATCTTTTGTTTATTTTCATATTTTAGGGAATAGCAGACACACTGCACTAATGTTTAGAAAAAAAAAAGGTGCTTAGGAAGAGGCAAAAGGAGAGGGTGTATCCCAATAACTTTCTAGAAAATCTGAGACAACACAGCGTACACTAACAATACATCCCATACCAAATTTTACAGCACCAATCCATATTGCTCGATACAAGAGAATGAGGTCTAAGTCATATATTGAGAGTAGATGCTTTGATGAGTGCTGCTTAATCAAATCAGGCTTACTCAGGAAGTTTAAGATCTGCTCAGTACTATTAGCTAGGATTCCTTCTTGATGATCGAGGAACCATTTCAAACAGAGTTGATGCTTGATTTCTTCACCATATCTATATAGGAAAAGTGACGTTACATTTGGGATGTCGATAGTACCATCCAATTTTGAGTGTTTGGAAAAATATATTGATAAGTGTAAATTGCTTCGTGCTTTAGGTCATAGTTTGCTATGTTTTTAGCTGATAATTCGATCATTTAGTATGTGTTTAGGCCAGAATTGTGTTAGTTTGTTAATTATTTGTGTTTTAAGGGTTAGTAAAAGCTTTTGATCTTTAATATAATATTTTTGAGGTACCTTGATGTGTTTGCTAATGTTTCAGGGTCAATATCGAATAATAGAGGAGTTTTTAAGACACTTGGACCGAAACAACAGCCAAGCCATGATCATGACAAAAGCTCCAAGAATGGGCCCTGATCTTAAAAGAAGGCTCAGATGTGAGCCACAATTGTGGCTTATAGGGCAAACATGCAGACACTTATGAACTTCACGTTTTGAGGGACTTTGTGGACCATTCGAACCCTAGAATAGCCCTAGGGTTACCCAAAACATAAGAGATTATTTAAAGAACATTAAGAGAGGAAAGAAAGGAGCTTTTTATGCAGCCACTTTTGGAAACCCTAAGGGAGAAAGAGGGAGAGAAATAGAGGTGGAAGAGGAAGAAGAAACGGTCTAGATGTGCTTCCTATATCAGGACGTTCCTGACGCTGCTACCTTCCCAGATTGTCCATTCTAAGTTTCTATTTCCTTTTCGTTTCAATTTTATTCATGTATAAAGATGGGATGGATTGTATGATGATAGATGGTAGAATGTTAATGATGTTCTAACTCTTCTTTGGGATTTTATTTCTTTTAATTATAATTTAGTTTATTGTGTTTATTGGATGAATGTCATTATTAGATTATGTTCTTGTATAGTTCGGTAATAAACTGAGAGGTTAAACTGAATGAAAAATAATTAAATTGGATTAATGAGAGTTAGGTGATTTAATAGAAACTGTGACAAATCATATTGGTAATTGTGCAGAGAGAGGTCCTGTGTGATACTTTGATAGTTTATTATAGTGCTTCAAATCTAATTAGGGTTTTAGATAATTTATGAATTGAGGGATTACAAATTTTATAATCTAATTAAAATTAGGGTTTAATGGTTATAACTCAAGAGAGAGTAATCAACCCTAGGATTGTCTAGAATTGACAACCATTAGCATATAATCAGCTAGGTTAGCATTAATGATAGGTAAAATCCCCTTTCTCTTAACTTGGTAAATTCTTTGGTTAATTTCCATTGTGAGTGCTTGTTGCTCAATTTTTAATTCCTTCATGTTTAACTTCTGGTTTGATTGGTTGAATTCAATTATCGTATTTACTTCTCATTGCATTATCTATTTTTAGTTTCATATCTTTTGGATTAGATTAGTGCCCCTCCTCGTGGGGTTGAAGTCTCTTATACTACAATTGTGAACCATGTGCTTGTGGTATTTGAGGGCTTATAAATTTTAAAGCTTGAACAACACGATCAAAATTTTGACACTATTTTTAGGAAGGGTAAAGAATAGTTTAGTTCTTAGTCTAAGGCATTTTAGTTAATTTTAAGTTTCTATTCTTCCCATTCTTTCTGTGTGAATGAAGACCCGAAAATTCATATTTTCAATTTCCTTAAAATTTGTAATACCTTCCGTTATATCAAATTTCAAAGGATGCTGTAAGAATAAGAATCTTTCCTTTTACCTTAAGGGATAGATCAAAAGCTTGGTACCATTCCCTTAACTCGATTAATGTCACTATTTGGGACCAATTAATTCATGCCTTCTTAGAAAAGCACTTTCTCCTTACCAAAACTAAAAAGATTATTAAAGAGATCACAAACTTTCAACAAGTGATTTATAAAGCTTGGGAATGATAGAAAGACTTGCAAAGAAAAAGTCCACACCATAACCTACCTAAAGAATTTCTTGCAAGCATTCTATAATGGAGTAACCCCATATATAAGAGGCACAATTAATGCAGCTTTAGGAGGATCATTTATGAGGAAGACAGTAGATAAAATAAAAGATCTGTTAGAAGAAATGGTGAGTAATAGCTATTTATAGATGAATGAGCAAAGTAGACAACCCGCAACTCTCAGTGAGGGAAAAGATTTTGTAGTTGACAATTAAATGATAGAAATGTAGGTTAAAATTGATAATTTAACTAAACAGCTAATCAATATGAAAGCTTCATCCTCAAATATAATAAACGTTATTCAGCAATGATAGAAATGTAGGTTAAAATTGATAATTTAACTAAACAGCTAATCAATATGAAAGCTTCATCCTCAAATATAATAAATGTTATTCAGCTGAAGTGTGAGCTCTATGGGCTGATGGATCATGATACAATCAATTTCTTCTTGATGAAGAATAATGGATTAGAGTAAGTAAACTTTATAGGAACCCAATGCAGTTGAGGAGGGGGCAACAATGCCTACTCTAATACATACAACCCTGGGTGGAAAAATCACCCAAACTTCTCTTAATCAAAGAACACTAGAGGATATTTCAGATCTCAAAGACCACCAGGTTTCCAGAAAGACAAACCAACTTTGATGGAATCCAAATTTGACAAAATTTGGGATAAAATTTGAGGTATAAAGGATTCACATAAGAGGCTTGAAGAAGTTCGAGTAAGTTACAAAGAATCATACCTCCTTGATACATAACCTAGAGGTCTAAGTAGGTCAATTGGAAAAAGTAATGGCGACCCGAAATGTAAGAACCCTTCCAAGTAATAATGAGTCCAATACAAAAGAACGAATCATGGCCATTGTACAAGCACCAAAGGAGGAATCACACCAAGTCGAGGACACTGAAAGGAAGGACAATAATAAGGTTGATAAGAATGTCCTTTGAAGTGAACCATAATTACAAACATCCCAGAAGCATTAATATAAAAATCCCTACCCTATTTTAGAACAACGAAAGCCAAATCCATTATAGAACAAGGAAAGGGTAGAGGTGCAAGAGAATAAGGAAGGATCTTTGTTGGCAAGGTATAACTTTGCTGAGATAAAAAAGTACCAACCCCCAATTCCATTCCTAATCAAATCCATGAGGAAATTTAAGGAAGCTAAACTGAGTGAAGCTGTAGACAGAACCAAGAAACTAGAAGCATGACTTACACTGATGGAATCGATAAAGGGAAAGGTGGAAAAGGAATTGGAGGAAGAAAAGAAATTGACGACACCACCAAAGGAGGATCTAGGGGATTTTTATATGCCATGCATTATTAATGGTATCAAAATAGAGAGAGCCTTTGCCGAGTTCAATAAGATAATCTCCACCAAGATACTAGTAAAAACAACAGATAAATTAGTTCATTGTCCGAAAGGTATCATATGTGATGTACATGTCCAAGTGGAAAAGTTTACTTTTGCCATAAACTTTTACATACTGGACATAGAAGAAGACTCGAAAATCCAATTATCCTCGGGAGACCATTTTTGGCCACTGCCTAATCAATTATTGATGTAGATAGGGTTGAGCTGATTCTAAGAGTAGGAGAGGAACATGTGTCTTTCATCCTAACGAAGAATGACAAAATCCTCTCTAAAACATGACCATCATGAAGGGAACAAATTTTGGTGGAGAAAAAGAGAAGAATGATCATCAAAAGTGTTCCCTAAGAAAGAATAAATCTCATAAAAGAAGGAGAAGGAAGAATAGAGAAAAGGAGGGTGGTGGTATAAGTAACCAGTTAACACACGTACATTTTAGGAGATTGACAACTGAGTCACCGCTGAGGAATTTTTTAAACCACCTTCAGCAAAAACGAGTGTCAAGCTAATGACGTTAAAAGAAGCATTGTATGGGAGGTAACCCATGGTTTTTAAATTGCTAGTTATTTCCTTGATTTTAGATACTTGAATTCCATAATTACGTTATTCCGTTTCCAAAAAAATATCATGGAATAGTAGGGCATTAATTTTTATAAAGATGATTATAAGGGAATGTATAATGAGGTGATAATGCTAAAAAGAAGTTAGAAAAGGATCTTAGGGGGTGTGTATAAGGATCAAAAATTCAAAAAAAGAAATGATGAAATTACAGGCACCCATTTTTCAAATTTTTCTTACAAAATTACCCTCCTCTGGCGAACATTTTCAAGTCTAACCTTATTTCATCCATTACCTTCATTTAGACACTCCCTCTCTACATATAAAAAGTTGAAAGAATCACTTCCCTCTATCCACACTCAACTCCCCTACTCTTGTAACTTTTGCACACTCTCATTCTTAATAGGGTAACAAATCAAGCAGACTGTTAAGAGCACCCAATCCAGGGGGAAAGCCTAAGTATCAAGCTATGGAAAAATGGATAAGGAAGTAGATTATAGAGGTCCTTTCCTAATCTTATTAGATGAGGAAGGTAACCGCTTCCACTCCCTTCACAATAAGAAAATTATGGTTACCAACTACTTTCATTTTGAGACTTTAGATAGACTAGAACTCAAAGAAAGGGTCAAAAATTTAGCAAAGAGAATTCAGTGGGGACAATTTATTTGTTTTCAATATCTAGTTTACGAAGAACTAACCCTAGAATTCTTTACATCAATTTAGTTTGAATCCAATAAACCTAAGGAATTGTGGTTTAGGTTGCACAGATAACCTTATGAGCTTAATTATGATACTTTGTATGAAATTTATGGTTTCCCCGAATTGTTGATTGTGGATCAGCACGATGATTTCAGTGTCGCCTCCTACTATACTGAACTAACTAGGTTAGAGCACCTTGATGCTAAGAATGCACATCACAACATCATTAAGAGCCACGAACAATTATTGTTGCACAATTCATATGTCAAACTTATTTTGACAAAACGAAAACTAATAAGTGTTTGATGAACGAACTTTTACTGTTATGGTGCATGGACCACAATGTCCCAGTTTGCATAACCACCAGGAGAAAAACTTAGGAATGGGTTACTTGGCTTTGGCCATAGCTAATTATTATAGAGTTGCTGCACTGGATTCACGATCTACCATCCTGAATTCATGAACCATCATCATCTGTGGCGAGTTGAAATCTTAAAGTCTCATAATATAGAACTTCGGGATAGCAGTGCCAAAACACACGTCAAGATTAGGACCAATCAAATGATTTTGAGCACTCAAAAACAACAAGAAGAGGATTATACTAGCTAGGAGTTTGAGGAGGAGGAAGAAGAAGAAGAATCAGGATGTAAGAAAATACTGACAACAATATAAGCTCATACCAAAATGTTGATAAATACTTTGGTTGAAAACTCCAAGGTGATGAGGAACATGGAAAAGGAACAAAGATGCCAAATTTTGGACACCTAATGTACTCATAGGTATTTCGACGCTCAAAGTGTGTAACTACCTCCCTCACCATATTCACCTCCATCACTGTAAGGTTTTGTTTCTAACACTTTTGTTTTAACTTTATTTTTGTTTTATTTTATTTTACGTTACTTCTTTTCATTTGTGTTTGTTTATCTCCTTCACACATTGAGGACAATGTGATGTTCAAGTGTGGGGAGGATTGTGTGTTTTGCTTTAAATGCGAATTTTTTATATCGTTATGTTAGTGTGTTTAGGTTACATATTGTAAATTTTGTGAATTTATCAATGAATTAGATGAAATGAAATTGATTTAATTTTGAACATAATATATTAGGTTGTGAAGAGTTATTAGCTGGCAAAATTAGTGATCTGGGTTCTGTGGCTAAAATATTCAAGTTAATTAGGATTCAGCATTAGTTTATCACTCTATAAGTTATCACATTCATTCATAATTTTAGGTCTTTCGAGTAAGTTGCTTGACTAGTAATTTTTCATGAAAATGAGTAGCTGAAGCAATAAGGTAGGCATTAAATAAAAAAGTTCTTGTAAATTTTAAATTAATAACTATTCCACTATCTTTTAGGTTATAAATAGAGCTAGTAGCCAATTGAGAATATAATGTTACCGAGTAACCATATCAACATGTATCACAAATGTCTACCTTTGCATCAAATGGCTATAATGATGTTCCAACTAAGTAACTTAATAAAAACATGACTTAGTTGAGTAACCAGATTGATATTCATCACCAATGTTTACCTCCGTGTAGAAAGACTAGTTCTTTGTTCACTAAAGTAACAAAAAAATGTTTTTAATAAAAACCTACCAAACTTGTGGGTAGCTTAACTTTTCATAAAAACGTACTTAACAATAGTTACAATGTTTGAATGACCAAATAATTATTATGTGTGTGTATAATTTAAAGGGATGAATAAACTTGATATTTAGGCCTTGATTAATATGTTTGTTTAGTCCAGAACTCTTAAACGCGAATTTTCCATTATTAATGATTTGGAACAACTTGAATGATTATGTTTAGAGTTAAATTTGTTTCTTACAGTTGAAGCCATTGTGTCATTATTGCAATGTGTGCTTTGTGATATTGTGTCATTATTGCAATGTGCAATGTGTGCTTTGTGATATTGTGTTGTTTGTTGTTGTTTTTGCTTGAGGACAATCAAATGTTTAAGTGTGGGGATGTGATAAGCGTAAATTGCATCATACTTTAGGACATAGTTTGATATATGTTTAGTTGTTAATTAGATTATTTATTATGTGTTTAGGTCAGAATTGTGTTAGTTTGTTAATTATTTCTGTCTTAAGTGTTTTAAAGGCTAATACAAACTTTTGAGCTTAAATATTTTGTTTTTAAGGTACCCTGATGTGTTCGTTCATGTTGCAGGGTCAATATCAAAAAATGGAGGAATTTTAAGACATTTAGGCTGAAACAATAGCCCATCAGGCCATAATCATGATAGAAGCTCCAAGAATGGCCTGCGATTATAGCCTGCATACCATGATCAAGACAAAAGGCTCAGATATAAGCCACGATCATGGCCTGCTTCGGGTAGACGAGGAGACACTTATGAACTTCATGTTTTGAGGGACTTTTTGGACTTTTTGGACCTCGAAAAATCCCTAGGGTTACCCAGAACATAACAAACTATTAAAAGAAAAAAAAGAGAGGAAAGAAAGGAGCTTTTTATACAGACACTTTTGGAAACCCTAAGAGAGAAAGAGGGAGAGAAAGAGAGGAGGAAGAGGAAGAAGAAGCGTCCTTGACGTGCTTCCTGGATCAGAAGGTTTCCTGACACTATTGCCTTCCCAGATCTTCCATTATAAGTTTCCATTTCCTTTTCGTTTCAATTTTATTCATGTATAAAGTTGGGATGGATTGTAAAATGATAGATGCTAGAATGTTGATGATGTTCTAACACTTCTTCAAGATTTTATTTGTTTTGATGATAATTTAGTTTATTGTGTTTATTAGATGAATGTCGTTATTTGATTACGTTCTTGTATAGTTTGGTAATAAATTGAGAGGGTGAATTGAATGAAAAATGATTAAATCGGATTAACGAAAGTTAGGCCATTTAATAGAAATCGTGAAAAATCATATTAGTAATTGTGCAAAGAGAGGTCCTGTGGGATGATCCGATAGTTTATTAAAATGCTTTAGGTCTAATTAGGGTTTTGGATAATTTGTGAATTGAAAGATCATAAATTTCGTAATCCAATTGCGGTGATTAGGTTTTAATGGTTATAATTTGAGAGAGAGTAATCAACCTTAGGATCGTCTAGAATCAACACCCTTTAACACGTAATTAGCTAGGTTATCATTAATGATAGGTAAAATCCCATTTCTCATAACTTGGTAAATTATTTGGTTGATTTCCATTGTGCGTGTTTGTTGCTCAATTGTGAATTCCTTTGTGTTTAACTTCTGTTTTAATTGATTGAATTCAACTCTCATATTTACGTCTTGCTGTATTGTTTATTTTTAGTTTCATATCTTTTTAGCCTTAGATTTTTAGGATTAGATTAGTCCACATCCTCATGGGATTGACACCTCTTATACTACAATCATGACCTATGTATTTGCAGTATTTAAGGGCTTATAAATTTTAAAGCTCGAGCAACACGATCATGTATAGTATGAGCTACATGAGATTTTCTCTCTATATAGGCCTGTACTAAAAGGAGTACATTATTATTGAGGAGTATATAGCATTGCCAATACATTTCCCTATTGGGATTAATAAGAATTATTTTTAGCAAACCATTAGTAAAGAGTGTTACTATAAGCCTATAAGAACAAAAACATCATAATTAAGATCCACTATAGTGAGATACATATATTCACTATTGAATCATATAATAAGCAGAAAAGGTGATAATACACGTATGCTGGGGATGAAAAATATGTTCTACCTCTGTAGTATAATCGAAAGAGTCCCTATTCATATAGGATAGATCTTATCTTTGTTCTTCAAATATTAGGAATACGATGCTAAGTTTTGAATCATCTGTATGGGTCTTTATATAACTATACTAATTAGAGGTATGGGACAATTAGTATTATTTCTTGACAGATGGTTCCTGTTAGCTTCAACATTATGAGATTGATAACGTTAATCTAGAGGATGCCAGGTTAACAAGAATCCAATTACATTCGAATGGGAGCTTAGAGCTTGTGGTTGAATTTAATGTAAAAAGGGATCTCTTAAAGATATGAGAGTAGCAGTTTAGATAAGATGATCCACCATCACAACTTATAGTGGCACGCGAGTGATGGATGATTCCTCAATAAGCATAGATACACCTATCCAACCTTCCACACCTCCATATTATGACCAATTTAAGATCACTTTGCTCTATATGTGGATCAAGTTATGGGAGTGCAACAGATCATTTAAGAGGGATAACAATATCCCATAGACTGGATAACATGACTAAGAGGAACACAATTGATGGATGTAAAAAGTCCTTCTATATAGCACTGAACATTTGGGAGTTACGGTTCCACCTCTACCGATAAGAACTAGTATATTATTACCATCTGCTCAGTAGCTAGATAAACTAATTCTAGTATAAGTAGTGCCTAATGACACTGAAGAGCCTAATATTCCCTTTGGATAGATGGATCCTCAGTAAGAAACAGAGTAAGAGTAGATAAATGACTTGATAGTAAAATATTTTTCTAATATGGTCATTAAGATCATCTAGGATTCTAAAGACAATTTACAGGACTAGTTTTTGTGTATTTTTTATTTTGTTTTTTTTCATAGTTAGTAACAAATTAGCCTTGCCAAATTAAAATTATTTTATTCTTTCCTGTTCTTGTTTATTGTTAATATATTAAACCACTTATTTCATACATAAAGTTACTTTGTGTTTCTTTTATTTCCTATCGTTTGATTTTTATTTCTTTTTATTTTTATAAGGTTGAATGATAATGGATGGAATTCGGCCATGAATATAAACATCTTAATTATAAGCTAGGAAAGTATCATTTCACTTTATCTTTTCTTTATGATTATTGATTTTCTATTACTTTTTAAGTTTTATTTGGTACATTAGGGACATCGTACTTCTTTAAGTGTGGGCAAGGGCTATTATGATTTTGATATGTATTTAACTGAGATGTAAGAATATCTTTCTATTTATTTATTTACTCTTCTTTATAAAGATCTCTATTTTATCGATTCTTATCCTAAAGCATTTTAAGTTGTTTCTAATCATTGAACTAAACTAGAATATGAAAGGAAGAAGGCATAGTTAGATGGATTTTTACTTACTATATATTACGAAAAATTTTTTAGATTTTCTATTTGGATGAAAGTTCATATATTTTTCACATATGAGCCTAAATTGTGAGTTTTTGAGCTTAGGAGGAATTATTATCATTATATTATTCTTAATTTTCCCTTCTTGTATGAATATCATGCATAGTTGGATGATCTTAGAATTGCATTTATTATACATGTCGAGAACACATCTTCAGATTATAGGCATTAAGATGAAAAAGTCACCTAGATTATACCTTATTGAACTTTTTTTTATTTTACCATACCATGTTTTTATCATTTAGGTTTAACCAAGTTTGAGCCTATACTTTTCTTTAAATTATTTCGATCATGTTAAAAACTGATAAACCATTTTTATTATTACCCTAATAATTATTTCTGCACCCTAAAATATTGTATTTACTTGATTGTATAAGAATTTGATTAGATTAAGAAGTTTAAAAACTAAGGAAGAGTGTGAGCTTTTGAGGTTATATCTTCTCATTTTTTATTCTCCAAAGTTTAATATATGGAAGTAGTTGCCATTAACAAGTTACTGGCTTGTAATTAGCTTAACTTATATACAAAATCCATCTTCAGAAGTTGCTTTTTGGAATATTATGTAACTTACCACCTTTTTTAAGGAATCAATTACTTAATTCTCAAAAAAAATTTTAAAAGCAAGTGAAAAAAGCATCATTAAATTAATTAATGTCTAAACATATTCATTAGCCTCAAAATCCCCTTTCAACTAGAAGGAAGAATTTTAGCTTCAAAAGCTCTCCAAAGGGTAAGGAATCCACACTTTTTCATGTCTCTAATATTTTCATACCACGTTTGGCCTCTTAAATTCCCTTCTATAATAAAAATTAACATTCTATTGTAATACACGATCATCTATATGGGCATATAGATAACCATATGTTTGAAAAATATAAGAATCATAAACTTACACATTCACAATGAGCTAAACGGCCACTTACATGATCGTGTAGCTTACTTAAATGACTATGTACGTCAACACATGGCATTGTAGGAAGTTAAAGTGTTTGAAATTGCATCTTCGCGCTCTTACACGATTCTAATGAGTTACACGATCTCATATACGATTGTGTAAGCTACAATAACTTCATTTAATGTATTCTTTGTCCTATATTCATCCTAATTCATCTCCTTCTTACTTTCAGAAGGGCAAATAAGATTAAACTTTGATAGAGTAACTTCAAAGATATGCTTTTAGCTCATTTTAGTTCTTATTCCTCTAACTTGTACCTAAAAGAAAATATGAACCAAAACAAGTATCTTAATTACAACATAACAATAATCACTAAACTTTAGGGAGTAAATATATAGTCAATCAAGCACTTTTCAAATTCCTTCACACTTAGCTTTTGACCATCCTTGGGAAAAACTAAAAATCAAAGTCAAAATACAAAATACAAAATACTTCCCCTTTAACCATATTTCTTAAGAATAAATTGTCTTAAGAAAATATGAATAACTTTAAAAATCATGGAACAAATAAAAATTCAATTCTTTTACTTATCATCAATCAACAACCATTCCCTTCAAAAACTAAGAATCTAAGGGTAGACGTTGAGAAGTTGTGTTTAAAAATAAGATAGATCTATAAGTACACTCAAACAAATTTCATAACTAAGACGTTCTTTGTTGAACAAGTTTTATTCTTATAAAACTCTCAATACGCAAGTACACAGTTCTTAAGCATAGTGTATAAGGTGTTAATCCCACGAGGAATTAGTGAACTAATTGAATCCTAATTTATCTGAAGCCTAAAAGTGTAATTAAAATTAAAAAAATGAGCAGATAATTAAGCAATTGAATATGGATTGATTGAAAATGAAATTGCAAAATTAGCACAAAGAAATCAAAATTGACCATAACTAATTGACAAATTGAAAATCATACAAGTAAGATTAACCAATTGTGAGAAAAGGGGGAATTTATCATATCATCCAATGCTAACTTGATTACTTTTGAGTTAATTGCGTATCTGTCCTAGAATTTCAAAGGGTCGATTATTCTCTCTCGAATTCTAATCTTTAACCCTAAATCATAAAAGAAATTTGCAATCTCTAAATTAGTAAACAACCCACATAACCAATTAGATCTTAAGTACTCTAATAGCCTCACATGAGATTTCTCTTTGTATAAATTACTAATTTGATTTTTTGTGTGATCTATTAAATTATTTAACTCTCATTACCAAACAAAATCATTTTGCTATTAGTTCACTCTCTCAATTTATTACCAAAGCATACAAACACTACAACTAATCACAATACCTAACACTTTAACATGAAAAGCAATCAAATTAACATTTGGTTTAAAAACAAATCCATTAAAGAGTTTAGAACATCCTTAAACAAAAATTAATCATCATCATTTCCATTAAATGAAAGGAATAACAAGATGAAATGAAAAAGTTCACTTGGAATGGACTGGGAGTGGTAGCAGCAACAACACCTCCTTCTTCCTCTCTACTTTGCTCCCTCTTCCTTGGTTCTTTCTAAATGTAGCAAATGGAGGCTCTCTCTTTAGGGTTTCATTCTTTCACTTTTGTATGCCTGTTTTCCATTTAGGATAAAAACTAGGTTTAACCTCGGCCCAAATGTCTGAAATAACCCTAAAAAAATTTAGATTGGAAGCATTTCCTGTTTTTGTTATCGTGGCCTATCACTATCATGGCTAATAAGTCATGATCATGGCACTTGAAATTGGGCTTCTGTTATGATCATGGCTAATAAGTCGCAATCTTGACCTATGCTAGTTGGCTTCTGTCATGATCATGACCCTGGCTAGGTTGCTTCAATCATAATCATGACTGGTATGTTATGACTGTGGCTTTGGCTCCTCCTCTGATCTTTCTCCAAATCTTCTCCGATCTTCTTTACCTGATCTCAAACACTAAAAAATTCATCAAAACACCTTAAGCACACAAAATTAAAGCTCAATAAAATGCTCTAAACCACATAACATTTATAAGCATAAACACATAATCAAAATGACATAATTTTAAACCTAAATATGCATAAATCACCTAATTAACGACTTAAAACATACTAAATTACCCATTAAAACATAACAAAAACTACAATTATCAACATACCTACAGTTGAACTTTTGTTTGTCCTCAAGAAAAAACAAAACAGACAAAGCACAAACACACCAAACAATAACACATATCAGCATTCATATGCAATCATGGTACAATGGCATTAAAATTCACGAATCTAATTTAACTTCAAATGTAAACCTTCAAGTTTTTCTAACTTATTAACTTATGAAATATATGGCTAACCATTTCAATATAAATATAAATATTAATTAAGACCTTAATGTCAAATTCATTCACCCACATCACTTGAACATACACATACACATTGATAATTATTTAGTTAATCAAAATTGTAACTGTCCCTATGTAGCTTTTCATGAAAATTTAAGCTATTCAAAAAGATCAGTAGGTTTTATTTATCAAAACATTATTTTTTTGAATTTTCATTGCCATTGACCTAGCAAATCATTCTCATGAAAGGATACTAATGATGCTATTTATTCAATTGACCTAAAATTATAAATTTATTTAGCAAATTACTAGGTTAAATAAACTAACATCATAACTTAATTAATATGCATATTTAATGAAAGTGACCTAGGACACTAATTTCAAAAGCTAATAAATATTTACAACCTAGAAGACTATGTTTAAAGCTTAAACTGATTCCATTAAGTCCTGGCCATTGATACATCCACGTAATTGACACCATGAAAGCCTAAGCAAAAACTAACATACAATATGCAAAATTTACATTCAAAAATAAAAATACAGTGCAAACCTCCCCGCACATGGACAACATATTGTCCTTAATGTGAGAAGAACAAATAATATGCAAGGTGGGAAGAACACTATTTAGTAAGTTTTAATCTTATAAAATCCTCAATATTCCACAAGCACACGGGTCATATGCATAGTATATAAGGTGTCGTACCCACGAGAAATTACTAAACTAATCGAATCATAATTTTGTTAGGCTTATGTAAATATAGTGCCCTAAAAAGCAAGTGTATTTACATATAACTTAATTTTCTTCCAGTTACAATATTGTAATGAAAATATTTATTATTAAGAAATTAAAAGAGTTTGGTTTTATTTGTGTGAGCATAAATAACTAGTAAAAAGGTACCAAGGTTCTTTTTGTAAGTAATATACATATATATGGAGATGTATAAGAAACATGTATATTATTAGTGTTAGTAGTGTGCCCTAGGCCAATGGATATTTGTGATTCATGTATTAACATTATGACTTGTTAATAATATATT
>JANQBM010349144.1:0-19730 GCA_025594535.1 Erythroxylum domingense
AGAGGATAGAAAATTACACAACTCCATCAAGAATCAACCTAGAAACTACCAATTAAGAGAAAGGGGGTTTTAATCTAACTTTAATGAAAATCTAATTGATTATGAAATTATCGAATTATCGGGTATAGACAGTCCTAGGGTGGATTACTCTCTCTCGAGTTATAATCTTTAACCCTAATTAATAATCCCTAAATAGATTATGGAATTGCTATCTCTCGATTCACAATTTACCCAAAACCTAATTTAGTTATGAAATTGTCTAATAACCTACCGAAACCTATGCACGATCTCTCACTACACAAATTTAACAGTTTGATTCAATTCTTTATTTATCAAACTACCTAACTCTCGATAGCCCAATTTGATGATATTCAATTAGTTCATCCTCTCAGTTTATTATCGAATTATTAAAAACAGAAATTGAATCACAAATAACTCAATAAAATTGTAATAAATCAAAGTTCATTAATATCAAAGACAAAATCTCGAAGGTGAGTTTAGACAATATCCTTAACATTCAACAATCTATCATCTATGGGTATCTCAAATTCTATACAATTGTAAAAACAGAATAAACTAGAAATGGTTCAAAATGGATGATGATGGAGGCAACGATGACGGGAAACCACCTATTCTAGGAAGTACTTCGCATCAAGCTTCTTCTCCGTATCTCTCTTCTTTAAATCTCTCGACAAGCTCTCTAGGGTTTCTAAATTTGACTAATGCAAAAGGCTCCCTTCTCTGTATGCTTCATGTTCTTTTCATACTTTGGTAGCCCTAAGGTTTATTCGGGGTCAAAATGATCTAAAAAGTCCCTCGCTGATGTCATACCCTTTTTGTCATGATCGTGGCTCAAGCCTGATTCAGACCTTTTTGTCGCGATCTTGGCTCAAGTTTCATGATCATGGCTTAGGGTATCCTGGCTCTCATCTTTCTGTCATGATCGTGGCCTATTGTGCCACAATCATGGGTTGTGGTTTTGGGCCTGAAAGTCTCCGAAACTTCTTCGTTCTTCGTCATTGACCTTAAAACACTAATAAATGATCAAGGTACCTCAAAAACATAACATTTAAACTCAAGGACTCATATGAACCTATAAAAACAGTTAAACACACAAATTAATATAATTCTAACCTAAACACACATTAAACACTTATACTAGCACTTAATACATGACAAATTAAACCACAAAACATGATGCAAATCACAAGTATCATTGATCCCACATGGAGGGATAATCTAATCCTAAAATTTAAGGCTAAAAAATGATACGAAAATTTAAATTGCACGAAACTAAAAATAAGAAATTAATTCAATCAATCAAATCAAATTAAGAATCAATCACAAAAATACTATTACTAATAATTGCAATATACCCAAGAATCAACCTAAGGAAATTCCCAATTGAGAGAAAGTGAATTTTACCTATCCTTAACACTAACCCAACTGATTATGAATTACTGGATTATTGGTTCTCGATGATCTTAGGGGTTAATTACGCTCTTTCAGGTTGTAACCATTATCTCTAAATCATAAACCCTAATCAGATTATGGGGGTTACAATTTCTCAATTTACAACCTATCTAAAACCCTAATCAGTTTTGATGTTCTCTAATAAACTACTGGAAACCTATGCAAGATCTCTCTTCGTACAATTTACCGATTTGATTTAATTCTAATTTCTATTAAATCACCTAACTATGGTTAGCCCAATTTAATTGTTTTTCATTCGATTTAACCTCTCAGTTTATTATCGAATTATGTAATCACAAAATTAAATCACGACCAATCTAATAAACACATAAACAATCGAATTTCATTAATTCAAAAAATAAAACTTTAAAGGTGAGCTTAGAACATCATCAATATTTTAAATCCTATCATCAATATTGATTTCAATTTCATAAAATAATAAAACTGAAATTAAATAGGAAATACAATTTGAACAGATGATGGGAGGTAACTATGTCCAGAAACTCCTGATTTGGGAAGTACGTCGAGTCAGCTTCTGTTCCTCTTCTCTCTTCCTTCTTCTCTTTCTCTATCTCTTGATGAATTCTCTTTAGGGTTTCTCAAAAGTGGTTGATGCAAAAGCTCTTTCTACCTCTTTGTCTTGCTTTAAATATCCTTTATTTAAATTTGACATTCTTGAGTGTTTATGCATCTGCCCAATGTAGGCCATTATCGTTGGCCACATGCGAGCCTTTTGTCACCGGCTTCTGTGATCGTGGGTCTTTGTTTCAGTCTAAATGTCTCTGAAACTTCTTCGTTCTTCTATGTCGACCCTAAAAAACTAATAAAGATATCAAGGTACCTCAAAAATATAATATTTAAGCTCAAAGACTTGTACTCACCCAAAAAACACTTAAAACATAAATAATTAACAAACTAACACAGTTAATCTAAACACATAATAAACGATTGAATTAAAAATTAAATTCATATCAAACTAAGCCCTAAAATACAATCCAATTTACACTTATCAGTTATTCTATCCTTGCTTTGTCTTTTTTATATCTTGTTAATTCAGTTCTGCTTGATCTTAGATATCCTAAGTTTTTTATTACCTTTTCTCGAGATCTAATCAAGTAATCCATGTTCAAATAGAAAATAATATAATTGCAACCTCTAAATTTAGAAGACTACTCCTAACTAGTTAATTGAATTTGAAGCAATCCTAAGGATACTTAATTCACGATTAATATCTCTCTACCGATTTATTTAAATCAACGAGAATAAAGTTTAAAAAAACAAATCAAGAACAATCCCTAAAATGGATTTAGAAATCCATAATCATGTTTAACATCATAATAATCTAAATAAGCATCCAAGAAAATGAAATAAATAAAGGGTAAAGAAAGAAAAACAAGTTTGTATCTTGATAAGGAAATATAGAATTTCCGGAGCTTCTCTTAATATCTCCTTTTTTTAATCTTATTTAATCTAGTGGCTACTGACATTTTTGGTGTTTTTTTCCTTAAATATTTCTTAAGGCTTCTTAGGTTGTTTCTAGGGTTTTCCCACTTAATTTGATTCCAAAAATAGCCCCCAAACATTAAAAATAAAAAAAATTCGCTAGTTGGAAAAGCCAAAATTTGTTAGAATTTGCTATCTACCACTCCTGTCATTATCGTGGGGGTTCCATGATTGTGGCCTACTTCCATGCTTCTAGTTCTTCTCTTTTCTTTAATTTCCTCTTTCTGTTCACTCACAAACACATCAAACACACCTTGATACATAAAATTAAAACCAACTTCTTGCTCTAAACCACTCAAACAATTAAAACACATAAAAAACACTAATAATAACACAATTCTAAGTACCAAACACATGATTATCATCTAAAAAAACACTTCAAATACATAGAAAACATCCTATAATTTACACTTATCAACATCTTCATACTTAAACCTTTTTTTATCCCTAAGCTGTATTAAAACCAAAACCAAACAAAACACAAAAACACGCAATCATGTAACAATGCAATAATGGTACAATGACACCAATCTCATGGAATTAACTTAACCTCAAACCTCAAACATCTTTTTATATATTTTTTAACAATCGCCTAGTCTTTTAACAAAAAGGCAAAAAAAATTCATGAATGTTGTCCGATTACTCAACTAGGTTGTGTTTTTTATTTAGCTTGCTTGAAGTGTCATTTTTTCCTTTTGACGTGAAGACAAACATTTTGTCATGAATGTACATAGTTAATTAGCTATATCATAACTAAAACGCATAGCACAAGACTAAAAGACAACTAAGGAGAAAACTAGATAAGATCAAAACATCAACAGATCAAGAGGAAAAGAGGGGGATGACTGAAACACCCAACACGTCAATAATAAATGGGAAGAAGGAAGTAACAAATGCAATAACCTAGCTAGCAAAAAATGCAGATGTAGGTAAAAGCTAGCAAAAATACATAACAAAAGGAAACAGAACAAAATGAAAGCACAGCAAAACTAAAGAAGAGAGGAAAAATAGACAAAAAAAATACACAACCAACAAAGAAAAAAATGCAGTCAATGTAAAACACATCTTTATCTCAAACACCAGATAAGTGAAAATCAACTCCAAATCAATTTTAAATTAATTCGTTAAGAGGTAAGGATAAGTTGAAACTTATGAAAGAATAGAAACACATGTGTTCTTGGAACGTCTTGTGAGCCTATAAAAAGCAACAGTGGGAAGGAGAAAATCCAACAAGTAATCAGACATGAAGACTGAGTATTCTGAGAGGTCATTCCTTATTCAAAAGCGAATCAAAGCTGAGAATTTAGCAAGGAGTGTCAGTAGTGATAGGGAACCTATTCCCACCTATTTTGAGCTAGTTTAAGGTTAGTGGAAAGATTATTTTTCAGACTGAGGAAGGGTTGGTCTAAGGTCTAAAAGTGGAGCACTTTAATGAGTTTTTCTAATTCTTTATTCTCCTTGTTTATGATTTTCCAAGCTTAGTTATGATTAATTGTTGACTTTTATTTTAGATATGTTGTTTTGATTATTTGGGATATTATTTTTGATTTAATTTAACTGATTACTGAGTGAATTTAAGGTTTATGGAATTACTGCAATTTTGACTCAAATTTTCGTTATTGATTACGTTTGACGTATTAAGGTAGTTCAATTTCTAAGAGTGAAAAGAAATGAATAGAAACTAGTTGGTTAGTTTTCTACAATTAATTTGTTAAATCTATCAGATTATCTTGGATATGTTGAAATTACATTACTAAATTAAAATTTGAAACTCAATTGTTCATTTGTAAATATTAGGTTAGATTTATGTTTTATTTGTTTGATTTAATTTGATTCATTTTAAACATTAAAGCTGAAACCCCCTCTTTTTATTTATGTATTAGCTCAACGTAATTCATAGGTTTTCGTAACTATAATTGTTTTAACTTTTGATTTCCTAATTGATGAGGTTAATCTTATATGTGATTATAATTTAATAAAATCTGTATATGTGTTTCATTATGTATGTTTAACTTCTTTTTAATTAATAAAATAACATAACTTAATACATTATCTTAAAAAGAATTATGTAATGAATATTTCATACGAATATACTGATTAATATATATTTGTGGAAAATATGAAAAAATTTTTTTAAAGGTTTGTTAGTTTATCAAAAAATGTTCTTATTAGTTGAATTATGTAAAGATACGTAATTTAGTATAAATAGATATGTAAATGTCAATTTAGGATTATTTTAAAAGAATTGTAATTAATGAATTGATTTAGAAAATAAACTTTTGTCGTCAAATCAACTCGTATTTTCTATATACTACATTGTTTAATAAATTGAAAGTAAATAAGAATTTAATTTTATACACCTGACAACATATATCAAATTTTAGCACTAATTTTAGGGAAGGTTTTTATTTTCCTAATTTATTTATTTATTTTTTATTCATTTTTGTTTTTTATTTTTACTTTTACTTTTATTTTTAATCATAAGTAACAATTCTTTTGTTTATGAAAAAATAGGTAAAGAAGAGAGTAGGCGATTTTTATGAAATTAAGGTACGAAAAAGAAACAGACATAGGAGTTAAATTGGAAAAGGAAGACACAAGGATAGAAATGGTCGGAGCTACTTTAGAGCAACTTTTAGAACCAAACTTGGAAGATCAATCTTTATGAATCGTCTTCCCAGTCTTAGAAAGATCCTTGAAGTTAAATTTAGGTTTCTTAAATTTATTGCCTAAATTCTATAGATGCAGGTGAGGATCTTTAGAGACATTTAAATTAAATTTTGGTTGTTTGTTCTACTATGAGACCTAAAGGAATTGATGAAGAATAAGTGAAATTATGTGCTTTTCCATTTTCATTACATGATTTTACTAAAGATTGCTTATATTATTTGCCTCCTAGATACATAAATACATGGGAGGAATTGCATAGGGCTTTTCTTGCAAAATATTTTCCTTATAATAAAATTGGATCTTTAGGAAAGATACATGTGGAATTAAACAAAACATGAATGAGTTACTATATGAATATTAGGAAAGATTTAAAAGACTGTGTGCTAGTTTCCCCAGTCATTAGATTAGTGACCAATTATTATTCCACTATTTCTATGAGGGACTTTTACCATATGGTAGGGGCATGATAGACGTAACTTGTGGCGGGGCATTAGTAGATAAAACTCTTATACAAGCTAGGCAATTAATCTCTAACATGGCTGAAAATTTACAACAATTTGGAGCTAAAAATGAGATTAATGAAGTTAGGAGAGTTAATGAAATAGATGTGTATGCTAAGGAGAGTTAATGAAATAGATGTTCATGATATTCATGATCAACTAAAGGAAAATTCTCAATAAGTAGCTCCTTTGGCCACTTTAGTGGCGAAACTTATAACTAGTGGTGGTATCGAAGCTTGTACTTTTGGAATTTGCACTGATTTTACTCATACTAATAATGCATGTCCTTCTTTGCAAGTTCAAGATGTGAATGTTGTGGGTAGTTATCTAGGACAAACATAGAGGAAATATGACCCTTTTTCAAACACATATAATAAAGGATAGAAAGATCATCTGAATTTTAGATATGGACCTAGGAAAAACCCACCTAATTTTGTAAATAACCAAACCCATTGGTTAATCATTGAAAGATATGGTGAAACAATTAGCTAAGTAGATTGGGCAAGTACACACATAAGGGGTAGAATATATAAAAAGCAGATAGATACACATCTATAACACTTAGAGACCCAAATAAGGAAAATTTACACCAATCTAAGTAATGTAGAAACCTAATTATCTAGAAAATTGTTTGCTTAATCCATCCTAAGTATCAAAGAAACATTGTGACAATGGAGAAGGACATCAAGCTAATGACATAAACCAAAGACGCTATTTGGTAGGCAAGCTAAGATAAGAAAATTCATATTTGAATTTCTTTCCCCTTAACTTATTTATTTTTCTATTTGTTAGCTATTTATTTTCATAAAACCAAAAATTCAAACTATTTTTGATATTTTATCTATTGGTTTTTCTTGGATGTTCCTTTTTCTGCATTTAGCTATTATAATGAGGACAATGTAAGTTTAAGTGGGCGTGGAATATAAAGAGATAACTTAGGTGTTTTGGCCATTTTATATGCAAAAATTGAAAATTGAAAATTGATTGCGTTGGCTTTGACATTATTCTATTTTATATGCATGCATTTAGTTTTATCAACACATTAAAAAAAAAGAAAAAGAAGAACAAATTCTAACTTTTTGTTTAATTTTAGGTTCACATTTAAGAGAATCAACCCTTATTTTAATTAATTTAGTTTATAAGCAATTATAAGTCTTGTTTTAATTTTACATACATTGCATTAAAGTTAGAATTTTGCTCAATTTAAAATTTTTAATATTTTGGTAATATTTTGGTGAACTTGGTTTTTGTTGCGGCGAACTTTCAAACATAGAACATTTTTTGGTATTTTAGGCATAACGTTTTCCGTAGTTATCTAAATGGAGTGATTTTTAATTTATTGTAAACTAAAGACATAGAGCTACAAATTGTATGATGAAATGGAGTTATAATTCAGTCTATAATGATTTGAAATTTTGAATGGAAGTTGAACCGAGAATGTTGTTTTAGTATAAGAATAGCCAGAAAATATTTGGGGTATAACTTTTAGAGTACTGAACCAAATTGAATGATTTTAGTGTCATTAGAAACTTAAGACAATGAGGAACATGTTTCTAGGGGAAATGTCATAAAATTTGTATATTTACTTGATCCGAATGGTAGTGGAAAATTGACCCAAAAGTTTGAATTTTTGAAAGGGTTTTGGGTTCAAAAAGCTTAGGAAATGCATGGGTTTTAGTGAATGTATTTCTTTGGGTTCTAAATTGGAATTCCTATTGAATGGATTTTTTGATTATTGTTAAGGGAAATCAAGGAAGGCAAGAGGAGCAAGAGGAAAGACATCCTTAAGCTAATTTATTAAGCAAGGAATTCAAGGTGGGTACATTTTTATAATAGAGTAAATAAGCCACTTATTGTTTTCTTTGAATCAAGGAAGCTTAATTTAATGGTTTCAATTGCATCATACATGTTGCATTTATTTGCTCTTGATTGGATTGTGAAATTGTTATATGTTTGCTATATGAATTATGCTGATGATTTATGAAAAGATTTTGTAAATGTTTCTTTTTGAAAAGATGCAAGTTTATGAAATCATCTTTTCAAAATACTTCATGTCTATCAAAAGCAAGTTTTTAAGAATTTCCATTTTGGGCAATAAGTTTACAAGTCATAAATTATGTGTTAGGTGGGTTTGTGGTGGTCCCCTAAGTTCTGACACATGCATGTTGACCAAGTAAAGGCTTCTTCCACCTGCCCGCTAGTGGCATGAAGCTCCTTCATGGACTCCCCTAAGTTCACGGCTACACAAGACCCTTCTGGGACTTGTGTAGTATGTTATGTTTTGGATCCACCCAAACCATTTTGATGTGCTTATGTGCTCATGATCTGTTTGACAAGATGGATGCATACATGATTTTTACCATTGAGAATTGTTTGACAAATTGAGAATTTCATGAAATAAGTGTTTTTATGATTTTTAAATGCGGAATTACTATGGTTATGAAAAGGTTCAATGAAAATGAGTTTTAAAAAGGGATTTTTGCTTGTTTCCCAATTACAGACTTGTTACCCACGAGCTTTAAGCTCACCCCCTTTATCCATCCCATCTTCAGGTACAGAACACGAGATTGAGTGAAAGAGGGTCAAGGCATCGCTTCAAATTGCTTATTTTTGTATTTTAAGCTAGATTTTGTAACAATGAGACTTTTAGTTACATTTCAAGTATCTTATGTATTTTGGGATTATGAGATATAGATGTATTGTGATTTGAAATGCCAATACGGCTTTGTAAAAACTCTTATCTTTTGATGTTATTGAATTATGAATTATGTATGGATGCCATTAGGTGGAAATGTGAATTTGCATATGGAGAAGGTTGAGTTGAAATTAGGGATACTTGAGGAAGTAATTAATTTGAGATAATGAATTTTGAATAGGAGTTGTGGTCACATATAAGTAAGATATATTATGGTATAAAAGCATGAAGATGAATCAATAATGGTTAAGGTGTTTTTCATTAGATTACGCCCACATTATATGACTCCAGATAGTTAGATAATAAAGGTTCTTTGAAATAACCCTATAGGGTAATAAGCTCATGTTTTATGATATTCTGGATAGTTGGGCTCAGAAAATGGGGTCCAACAGATGTAGTATCAGAGCATGAGTTAGACTCCGAAAACGAGGTCTAATAATATTCCTATTGTTATAGATTTTCTGGATGTGTTTCTTGTTGAACTATCAAGTTTACCCACAGAAAGAGAGACTAAGTTTACCATTGATCTTGTTTTAGGTACCTCTTCTATATCGATTCCTCTATATAGGATGACACTTGTGGAACTTAAGGAGCTTAAGGCCCAGTTATAAAAGTTGTTAGATAAGGGTTTTATTAGACCCAGTGTGTCACCCTGAGGAGCTCCAGTATTGTTTGTATAAAAAAGGATGAAACTTTGAGGTCGTGTATTGATTATCGGCAGTTGAATCAGGTAATAGTTAAGAATAAGTACCCGTTATCGAGGATTGATGATTTGCTTGATCAGTTACAGGGATCTCAGGTGTTCATAATGTTAGACTTGAGATCGGGATATTATCGGTTGAAAATAGCTGAGGCTGATGTACCAAAGAGTGCAGTTAGAACAAGATATGTGTACTTTAAGTTTTTGATGATACCGTTTGGATTGAATAATGCTCTAACAGCTTTTATGGCATTAATGAACAAGGTATTTCAACCTTATTTAAATCATTTTATGATTGTATTCATTAATGATATTTTGGTGTACTTGAAGAATAGTGAGGAGCATTTTGAGCATTTAGTGATAGTGCTACAAATAATGAGGGAGAAGCAATTTTATGCCAAGTTCAGTAAGTGTGAATTCTAGCTAGAACAAGTAGTGCTCTTGGGTCACATAGTATCTAGACAAGGCACACAGGTGGACCCAAAGAAAGTTGAGGCAGTAATGAAGTGGGAAGCCCCGAGGAATGTATCTAAGATTTAGAGTTTTCTTAGGTTAGTAGGATATTACTTGAGGTTTGTCAAGGGATTTTCACTGATCTCAACCCCTTTGACAAAACTTCCAAGTAAGGATGTACCTTTTAGATGGACTGATGAATGCTAAAGGAGTTTTTAGGAGTTAAAATATCGATTGGTAACAACATCGGTGTTAGCTATTCCATCTGGGTCTAGAGGATATGTAGTATATAGTGATGCTTCACACCAAGGGCTAGGATGCATTCTGATGCAATATGGATGAGTGATTGCATATGCATCGAGACATTTGAGGTCTTATGAGTTCAATTATCTAGTTTATGATTTAGACTTGGCTACAGTGGTATTTACTTTAAATACTTGGAGACACTATCTATATGTTGAGACGTTTTAGATATTCACAAATCATAAGAGCTTGAAATATTTGTTGACTAAGAAAGAATTGTATATAAGACAGAGGAGATAGATTGAACTACTCAAAAATTATGATTGTGCGATTGAATATCACCTTGGAAAAGTTAATGTGGTAGCAGATGCATTAAGTAGAAAGTCCAATAGCATTGTGACATAGATATAAGCCTTGAGGTTACCAAACCTAGTACAATTGAGGGCATTGAATGTTGAATTGAATTTGGGACAGAATGAAACATTAGTAGCTACGTTGAAGCTTAGGCCAATATTGCATAAGAGAATCATAAAAGCTCAGAATAAACATCCATAATTAGTGAAGCTTATTGAGAAGTTGAAACAGGATTTGTGTTTTGAGTTTGACTTGAGAGATGAGACACTATGGTTGAAGCAAAGATTATATGTACCTGACGTTGATGATTTGAGTAGAGAGATTTTAGAAGAAGCACATCTGACAACTTATGTTATGCATCCTGGTACTACCATAATGTACAGTATGCTAAAACAACATTTCTAGTGGCTAGGGTTGAAGAAGAAAGTGGGGGAGTATGTCACTAAATGTTTGACTTGTCAGCAGATTAAGGTTGAGCATCAAGCTCCAGTTGGGAAGTTACAATCATTTCCAATTTCGAAATAGAAATGGGAGAGAATTACTATGGATTTTATTTTGGGATTGACTAAGACTCCGAGGCAACATAATGCTATTTGGGTCATTGTTGATAAATTGACGAAATCAGCGCATTTCTTACCTGTAAGGGAGAATAATTCACTAGATCAATTGACTCAGAGGTATGTGAATGAGATTGTAAGATTATAGGTTTCCTAGTATTTATTGTGTCTAATCGGGTCCCAGATTCAATTCCAGATTTTTGGGAAGTTTACAGTCAGTCATAGGTACAAAGTTGAATTTCAGTACAACATTTCATTCTCAAACAGATGGACAGAGTGAGAGGACTATTAGGACTGTTGAGGATATGCTCAGAGCTTATGTTTTAGAGTTCCAAGGAGTATGGGACTAATATGTAGCACTTATCAAATTTACATATAATAATCATTATCACAATAGTATCTGTATGACACTATTGAAGCCTTATATAGCAGGAAATGTTGGTCGCCACTGTATTGGGATGAAGAGGACTTAAGGATCATTGAAGGACCAAAATTGATTTGGGATACTATGGGTAAACTGAAATTGATTCATAACCTAATTAAGGAAACTCAAGATAAACAAAAGAGTTATGTCAATCAATATTGGAGTGATATGGAATACTAAGTGGGTGATAAAGTGTTTACGAGAGTGTTACCTTAGCGAAGAGTGATGAGATTTGCTAAAAAATTTAAGTTAAGCCCTAGATACATTGGTCCATATGAGATTATTGAGAGAGTTTGACCATTAGCTTACAGCCTAGAATTACTAAAAGAAATGTTTCAGATTCACAATGTGTTTCATATGAGTATGTTTAGAAGATACCGATCAGATCTATCCTATATCTTACCTGCACGAGAAGTTGAAGTTGCAACTATGTTGAGTTATGTTCAGGAAATAAACTAGATTGTTAGTTATCAAACCAAACAGTTGAGAAACCAAGTGATCCCATTGGTCAAAGTTCTTTGGAATAATCATTTAAGAGAAGAAGTCACTTGGGAAACTGAAGAGAATATAAAAAGGCAATACCCCTACCCATTTAATCAATCAAGTAAAAATTTTAACGACGAAATTTCTTAAGGAGGGGAGAACTGCAATAACCCGATTTGTATATTAAGGGTAGAGCATTAGTTGTAATTGGAATTCATGAATTTGCATTTCATTCATATGCAAATCATTATCATATACACATATGAAATATGAACTAGAATACGTTACAAAGATAACATATGCACTCAATTGATTTATTCTGGGGTATGAAAAGTTTAAAATGTTCATTATATAAATTGTAACATGTTTATGCCTTGAATTTTAGTATGATTGATTACAAGTAGAAAATTTGGAATTAATTGATATAGTTGGAAAATTGAGGGATTGTAATGTATACTTGGTCTAGAAAAAATGCCAAGGGATAAGATAAATTGATACATGAAAATTAGAATGATTAAACCTATAATTGAGTGACATTTGGCATTGATCATTGTGGGACAAATGTACTAGTAAGTTAATGAAAAATGGAATTGATTAATGGAAAAATGCTGGTGTACTTAAATGACATGTGACCTAGCTTTAATGGTAACATATAGCAGCACTTATATTTGATAATGTTGAACATACCTTTAGATATGTCGCCATTTCATTAGATGACATCTAACACCTTAGGTGTAACATTTAGCCAGAGCATAATTAGTTCAACTCATTTCTTATTCTTTATTCTCTCACTCACATCACTGAAACTCTTTTCTTTCACCCCTTGTTATAAGTTAAGTAAAAGATTAGCTTGAAGTTACCTTACTAAACCTAGCTGAAATCCATCTAAATTTTACCTTGAACACGTGATGTTTCTACTTGCTTGGATTATTGGATTGGCTTAATATTTTGAGTTAGAATTGGAGTTAAATATGTAAGTAAATGATTAGTGTTTATAGCATGTTATGATAGAGAATTGATGATGATGAATTACGATGAATTGTAAATGATGATAATGATTAAAGTGTGCTGGAATATGTTAGCTATAATGTTTTCACTGAACATGCATCTGTATTTTAGCCATATCTTGATCTGTCAATATCCAAATTGGATGACTTTTAATTTAGATTAAACTAAGACATATGGTTACAATTTTCATAAAGTAATTGAATTTGAATTCTGTTTCTTCGAAATTTGGCTTGAAGTTGAGTACTGGATGTTTTTGTAGTGTGAGAATAGTCTGTAGTATATGGAGTATAACTCATAGAATATTGAACCAAACTGCATGAACATGATGTCGTTATAAACTTAAGACATATAGGAACACTTGTTTAGAAGAATGTATTGCCCAAATACCTCATTTTTTATGTCGAAAGGACCATACAAAACTGACTCGAAAATCTGTCTTGAGAAAAAAATTGGAAAATTAGAGTTGTAGGTTGAAATTTTGGTTTCAATTTCATCTTCCTATTTCTATCTATTTTAAATATATTTAGATCACGAATTTGAAGAAACTAAAACAATGAAAGTTGTAGATATAGGTCTTAACTTGACATCTGTTAAAGTGGCTTGATAAAATAGTAACTACAGCTTGAGTTATGCTTATTTTCCTAATACTTCCTGTGACAGACCCCTGTGTAGAAACCTTATATTATTTCCTAGTTTTTTGGGACTTTAGAGCTCGAATTAGTAAAAGTATAAAACGTGAAAAATAATTATTGATGTCTTATTAATGCTTCTGCGAAATAGTTCGGTCAAAAGATATCTTGATAAGTTTATGTAATTAATTAAAGTCAAAGTATAAAACATGAAAAATAATTATTAATATCTTATTAATGCTTTTGTGAAACAGTTTGTCCAAAAGATATCTTGATAAGTTTATGTAATTAGTTGAAGTCATAGCCTACGAAATGGAATGTTTTGATATGGTTGAGTTCAAAATTGGAAAGTTTGATTTGTTTAAGAAATAAATGAGTTCTTTTAATGCAAGCATGATCTTAAGAACATGAGAAATGTGTATAAAGTATGGGTAAATGAGCATTGAAGAAAATAGGGTATTTATGAATGAGAATTGGGTGAATGTATGAGTATATGTTGCTGGAAAAATTTTGGTGAATGTATAGATTTAGCTTGCTAAAATTTCATATGTAAAGTTTAGTTGATAATGATATAAAGATGTTCTCATGAATGTGATATGATTCAAAGTATGTAAGTGATGAATTGCGAATGATTGAATGAGAACTAGGAAATTGTGTGAGTGTATAATCCTAGGAAAAAGAGTGATAAATGTGTGAGTGATGAATTGAAAGTGGTCAAGTGTATTAAGGTATAAACCTAATTGCAAAATAAATGATGCACAAACTATGATTAATGTATAAGTATGATTTGTGAATAAGATTTCATACCCAGAATAATCAATTGAGCATTCATTAAACATGATAAATATACATGTGTCACTTAGAGCATTCATTTGATTGATCAATTAGTAATGTGTACTTGCATGTATTGTTTAATTTAGAGGCACATATTCTTTGACACCATCCAAACATTGCTAGCATGTCGAGGTAATAGCTAACTGGAGTGTACTGTGAGTTAACCTAGTTGTGTAAACTCAAAAATTTATGCTTCTGTTGGAATTGAATGCATAGTGGGTAACCTAGATGTGAGATTTCGATTGGTAATGTGTTCTATTCAAATTGTGTTGATTAAACTTAATTCCTCTCTATTGAATTAATATTAATATAATTATGATATTACTGATTCCGGATAATTGATTGTCCGAGGAGTTTAATATTTAGGACTATATTAGGAGTGTTTGTGATTTGAATGTGAATAAGGAAATTGAATGCTCAACTATTTATGAATGCTAGAATTAAATCTGATGAACTGTGAAAATTGAATGCGCTTATTGACTAAAAGTGATTGATGATATATTATGTGAACTATGATGCTCCATTACATGATGCATATTCACATAAAGGAGTTGTGACAGGAGTAGCAAACATGAAAAGAGCTTTAAGCTCAATTATGCACATCATAGCCTCAGGCTCAATGATTACTGAGCCTGATATCCACAACGAATACAGAACAGTATTAAAAAGAGCTCGGTATCTACAACAGATATGGTATAGTGAAATAGACACTTGGTCACAACAAAGTTAAAATGGAATGAGTCTCATTTGCTTTTGCATTTGTATCTTTAAATGTGTTCATGATATTGATTGCAAATGAATGTTAAACTATGTTGTGTTGATATTGAGAAATGTTTATGACTTTGATGGTAATATGAAGAATTTTGATAAATGAGTGCTATGTTTTGAAATGATTATATGATATTATTGCATTCAAAATGTACTTCTAGAATGACTTAAAAAGTGATTGTATTTTTAAATGCTTCTTGTTTTATTATTTAAATTGTAGAATATGAGTTATAGCTCTAAGTGAAGCACTACTTTGATTGAGCTGAATGTTGCTCATTGACATATATATGTTCTGTTTTGAGTGAACACATTGATGATGGTTCACTCACTGAGTTCATCAAACTCATCAAAATTACGATGTTGATTTTCAAGTACCGAGAGGAGACCTTGCTATTAGAGCAAGCTAAATTAAATTTAGTACTATCCATTTTAGATCAAGATATGGCCTAAATGTTTAGTCAGCTATCATATAAGGATTTTAGATAGAGTACTTTGTATAGTTTTCATTTCAAGTAGAATCTTTTGTTTAAAATAGTGTGATCACAGATGGTTTCTGTAATGTAAATATATGAATGGTTTGTAATGAAATAATAGTGTAATTTTTTTTAATTAAAATGAGATAAGTTGTTTTTATGATTACTTCTGATGTGTATGATGTCATATTAAGTGAATGTGACTACTCTAACATGCCATTCCTGTAGGGTATATGCTCGGTTATTCTCAAAAATTTTGGGCATATGTCCTATGTTAAGGGTGTGTTACATAATTGAACGTTTATGCAATTGCTAGAGTTTTGATGTAAAAATTTAGTTGTTGATTACGCTTGACGTATTGAGCTGGTCAATTTCTAAAAGAAAAAAGAATAGAGTAGAAACTAGTTAGTTAGTTCTCTATAATTAATTTGTTAAATCTCTTAGATTATCTTGGATATGTCAAAATTGCATGACTAAATTAAAATTTAAAACTTGCTTGTTCACTTGTAAACATTTGGTTAGATTAATGTTTTATTTCTTTGATTTAATTGGATTCATTCTAAACAACAAAACCAAAACCCCGCTCTTTTTATTTACGTATTAGCTTAGCATAATTCATGGGTTTCTATAATTATAATTATAATTTTTTTATTTTTCCTAATTTATGAGATTAATCTTATATGTGAATATAATTGAATGAAATTTTTATATGTGTTTTCGTTGTGTATGTTTAGCTTCATTTCAATTCGTAAAATAGCATAGCTTAACATATTATCTTTAAAATAATTATGTAATGAATATTTCATACGAATATATTGATTAATATATGTTTTTGTCAAATCTGAAAATTTTCTTTCAAAGGTTTGTTAGTTTATTGAAAGATGTTTTTATTATTTGAATTATGTAAAGATATGCACTTTAGTTTAACTAAATGTAAAAATGTCAATTTATGATTGTTTTAAAAGAATTACAATCAATAAACTAATTTAGTAAATTAACTTTCGTCTTGGGATCGACTCTTATTTTCTATATACTATAAAAATTTAAATTTTTGTGCCTAATGACATGTATCATTGGTTGTTTAGTGTGTTATTAGCCTTATGAAGTCTTAGTTAAGTTATATATTACATATGATGACTGAGACTAAGAATGGTTAAATTTTGCAAATTTTACAACCAAACTAAAAGGAAGTTTAATTGCTTATGGCTATTGAATCATTTGGTTTATTTGAATTGAATTTGCATATTATAGATCTTACTAAAAGGTTAATTGAGTTCTGAGTTGTGGTTTTAATATTTGCAATTGTTATTGAATGGTTGATGACTAGAGATGTTACTGAGATGGTTGTTTTCCTTTTACAATTAATATTATTGCTTGGGAACTCTTGAGGTGGCATCTAGAAGTTTAACAAGATAGCGGTGATGGCTCGAGGAGAGGCGATAAGTCCATCTCTATTGTTGACCTCCGAAATTTTTGTTAAGTTAAGCATAATATTTTATGGAATAATCATGGAATTAGATTTTTTGCCTTAGAATAAATAATGTTATTAAGCATGATTTAAGTAAATTTTGAGGTCATGATAGAATAATTATTGGATTTTATTATTTATTACAATGTTATTAGGATTTTATTTCAGTGGTCAGTTAAATTAAAGCAGTAAGAATGTATTGAGGGCAATTATAGCATGTCACTTAAATCCATGACTCATTAAAGGAAGGGTAGGGTTGACATTTCACACTCATTAAGAGTATAATTGGAAGAGGAAAATGTTGTCTTGTTCATTAGATGAAGAAAACGTGAAATGAAGGGAAAGAAGAAGAGAAATATGTGAAAGAGAAATAAAATGGGAGAGGTTTCGGCCATGAGAGAAAAAACAAGAAGAAAAGCTTAGGTTTCATCTTTTCTTAGTTTTCAAGAGTGATTTTGAGATTATTCAAGAAGAGAAAAAGAAAGAGGAAGAGAAGAGTTTCCATTTGAGCCAAAAATCTCTTTGTTTGGTGAAGATTCAAGGTAAGCCCATTTTTAATCCTTAAGAAATTAGAAGGAATTTTAATTCATGAAGCTTAGGAAATACACGGGTTTAAGTATTTTAGAATCAATTTTTAGTAAATATGGCATTTGGATTCCCAATTTGTATTTCCTATTGAATCAGGTTTTTTCCAATGTTAAAGGAAATCAAAAGAGGTAAGAGGAGTAAGAGGAGGGGCAATTTTTAAGCAAGGAATCCAAGTGGATTACATGTTTATAGTTTGAGTTAATGAGCCATGAGTCTTTTGCAAATCAATAGATTTAAATGATTTCAATTACTTTATAAATATTGCCTTTATTGCTTCTTAAATGAGTTAAGTATTTTCTAAGTGTTTGGTACATGAATCTTATTGATGATTTATGAAATGATGATGGAAATTGTATTTGAAATATATCATACTTATAGAAATCATGTTTTCGAAATGTGCTTTTGTGAAATATGTTTACAAGTCATAAAATTCATGTTTGTGTTTAGGTTTGTGATGTCCATCATGTTATGTCATGTGTACGTTGACCATGTTAAAGACTTCTCCTGCCTGCCCCCTAGTGGCATAGAGCTCCATTATAGACTCCCTCATGTTTACTGGAGCTCGCAAGAACTCCCTCATGTATACGATTTAGCTGCAAGGCTTCTCCATCATGTTTATATGGACTACCCAAACCATTATGCTTGCTTATGTTGTGTATAATTTGTTTGACAATTTTGAGAAATACATGTCTTATGTTGTTTATGATTTTCTTGACAAGTTTGAGAAATGCATCTTTTATGGTTTCAATGCATTTTACTACGATATAAATAATATCAATGGTTTTGCTTATTTCTTTGCTACGAACTTGTTACCCATGAGCTTTTAGCTCACCCCCTTCCTCCCAATCTCCAAGTGACGAGCAAGAGATCGAGTGATAGAGAGTTGAGTCACCACTCCAAGTTTGCATATTATTTTTGTATTTAAGTTAGTATATGAAAACTCAAGGCTTTAGCCGCATTTCAAGTATGAGTCGTTCATGTATATTTTGTATTATGAGTGCAACGATGTTTTTGTGTTTTGAAATGCTCATTAAAGCTTTGTAAAACTCCATTCTTTTGAAGTTAACAAAATATATTTATGTTTGGCTCAAGACTTTCCAAGCTTCCGCATTGCATTTTTAAGCATTTATAGAGGTAAAATCTATGTTCTAACTTTACGGGAAAAACTGTATTAGTCTAGGCTGATTTAGACAAAGTTGTCTTATTAGAAGTTGTAGTTTATCCTCTTAGCTTTCCAATGATATAAAGTTTGTAACTTTTGGACTTCAAAATTGAGAGATATGTTTTTTACAGGTTAGTGATGTTGCACAGGATGCATGCTGGACACTTTATAACCCTTTTCTAACTTGATCTAATAGAAAAAGAGTTCTATGGTGGGTTGAAATGGGAAGAATTAGTGTGATAAAGTAGAGATGAAATGAAGGTGATAAAGGGAGTTGAACATGTGTGGGAATTTATGATGAATGTGTATAAGTTTGAATGTTACATTTTTAGGTTGATGACCAAACTTAGATTATAATTTGGTTGTAAATGATATTAGGCTGAAATGGAAGTGAGAATGAAGGGGAGACAATAAGGAAAATAAGTTAGAAATGATAAATTTGCATAAGATGGGTTATATGTGTAACACCCCATTACCCTCGGTTACGCACCGGAACGCCCGTAGGTTATTCAGACACATATCCTAAGATAAGGGAGCGTTACGTGCAATTTCTACAAACTCCAAATGGCATCACATACATTTAAATAATAAAACCAGTAACTGTAAATTGCAAGATTTTTAAAATCAAAATTCTCCCTCTTTCATTACTCATAATCAACAGTGTATATAGCAAATGTACAGTCTGTACATACAAAACCTAATACAGATACTAAGAAAGAGGAAGACAAAAACAACTCCTAACTAG
>JANQBM010349767.1:0-19723 GCA_025594535.1 Erythroxylum domingense
GGGTAAATGGATAATTTGTTCGCTCCAGCATAGACATACATACTTAGTCGTGAAATATGTATGGAAATTTTTGATATGTTTTCTCATATTTATGAATGTGATGTGAGGGGAATTGATAAAACAAGCATTACATAAGTAAATGGGATGTTTTTGGTTAAATTGGATGTATTTTTGTGTTGCTCTTGCATGATAAGACCGAAGTTAGTTGATTTAGGATGTGTACCTTGTTAAATGGATAGGCTCCACTAAATAGACTTCTGTAATTTGGTCATATCTTGGCCTGTAAACATTGAAATTGGATAATTACAATTGGAAATTAATTTAGAGACATATATCTAAAACTTTCATGAAGGAACCCAAATCTGATTCTGCCTCTAAGATTTTTAAATTATGGTTTGAAGTTAAATTTTGGCTGTTGTCCTTGTTTTCGAGCAGTCTATGGTTTTTAGGGTATAACTCCTAATATAATTAACCAAATTGCATGAAATTTATATCATTAGAAAATTAAGACATAGGGGAATGAAAGTAATTGATAATATCATAGGCAAATATGGGAATTAAAGGAAGAAGAAGGATCAAGATGCAATTTTCCTAAAGTTAACTCATGGACTAATAAGATTAAAGCATGTGTGTCCAATGGAATCGTAACACATCGTCAAATAAAATTATAACACATTGTCCAATAGAATTGTAACACGTGGTCCAATAGCATTGCAACATATGGTCCAATAGAATTGTAACACATGGTCTAATGGGAATGTAACATATGGTCCAATATAATTGTAACACATGGTCCAATGGGAATGTAACATATGGTCCAATAGGATTGTGACATATGGACCAATGAGATTGAAACATGTGTCTAAGAAAAGAAAATTCATGAAAAGGCATATGGAGAGAGGAGATGGACGAAAATTTGATGGCTTAACTTCATGTTTTTCTTCTCTCCATATCCCATCATTTTTTAGTTGGTGATTCAAGCAAAACCAAAGAGAAAGGGAAGGAAAAGCATTAGAAGAACTACTTTCTCAATTTTAAGGTTTGGGATTTCACTTAGTTAATTTTTGTATTTGTGTATGATTGAATGGAGATAAAGATTTATTTGGATGTGAAATTATTGATGGGATGTTGCTTTGTTGTTATTTTTCTGTCATCTTGGATAGAATTGGTTGAATATGACAAGAGAGCATTGTGTAGTGGAATTCTATCTAGGTGTTTGAGTCAGCCATATTGTTTAAGTCATAACTCAGCCTAAAGACCCCCAAATTGTGTGATTTTAGTTTCATATGAAACCTAAGACATAGAGCTAAATATCTCTATAGAGACTCTGAATTAATTATGGCTCTATAACCTTGGAAATTGAGATCGAAAAAGGTGACCTGATGCTGCCCCTATTTTGGAGTAACTTGTGATAGTTTGTTTATATCTTATGATTTAGACGTACAATTATTCTGATTATTACTGATATAGAAACTTAATACATAGAGTAACAATTTGTTAGAAGAACTTATTGTCCAAAAACCTCATTTTCTATGTCAAAATTACCATACAAAACTAACCTAAAACTTGTCTTGAGAAAATCTGGAAAAGGGTTAGGAAGGTGAAAAACTTGGTTTTGTGCAATTGTTGACATATATAAGGTTACGACTTTTTAACAATGGTTTAATTAAACTTAATTGAAATTAAAAATGAACTTAGATGATTTAGATTAATGGAGTACAAGGTAACTGAGTTATGGTTTATTAATGGAGATAAAGAATGTGAGGTTAATTAATAATGTGTCTAATGTTGGAAAGAATGATGTGTTTAAATATGAATGTTTTCTTATGAATACCAATGTGTTTCAAAAGGTTTATGTAATGCAAATTGAATATGATTGTTTACAAATTGTGAATTTGTGCCATTATATGGAATGGAAAATACATGATGCCTTTAATGATACATTATTACAAATGTTTATGCTTATATGGTATGATTAGTTGGATGTGCATATATATATGTTCAATTTGAGGAAAGTGGAATAAAGACATAACATTTTTTGCTTGTGATTGTGAAATCTGAAATCGATTGTTTTAAAACTATTAAGCCCTAGTCGTGGGTAAGTAGGCATGCCTAGAAGGGTCTATAACTGCTCCTGGACACATTTAAGGTGTCGACACTTCGATATCTCCTGATAATGACACTTTGGTGTCTAAGACATAAGTCTCTCCTGATATTGATACTTCAGTGTCTCCTAATAAGGATACTTCAGTGTCGAGACACAAGTCTCTCCTGTTCTATGATACCAATCGGTATCTCTTGTTCTGGTCTTGTTACCCACTTCTGTAAGAAGGATTGGCAGGTTAACTAGTTTTGTGTTCTGGTAAATGTTCAATTCTGATATAAGCTAAGTTCAATTTTGATACAGCTAAATGTTGTTATGATATAAACAAGATTTGTTCAAATACTTTAAATTTTTATTTTGTGATTCTGATATTTTGTTTGGATATTTATAAGTTTGACGTAAGTATATTATATTATAATATATGCTATTCTGTTCTAATGCAAATGATATTGGAATGTTCAGTAATTTGAACAATTAAAGTTTTTCTGAGACTTGTTAAGATCCAGTGCATGAATATGCTAGACGACTATTAGATAGTCATCAGTTTATATATTGTTTAGTTATTCCCCACTAAACTATATGCTTAGCACGATGGTTTTACCCCATGTAGGTTCTGATAAGAAGACTTGAGACTAGGACAAAGACAACCGTGATGGCCAAGAAGATTGTGTTTTGTTATGGAAATGTTCAAAGTAATGAGATATATTGTGTTTTCTTTAATGGTTTGTAAAAACCTTAATACAATTTGGATTTAGATTTAAGGTTTGTTTTAATAAGTTACATGTGAGTTATGTTCTAAATATGACCCAAATAATGATGAATGAAATGTATGCTCCTTGAGTTTCTAGAAATGCTTTAATATGTATTGGATTATATTGGTTCTGTTTTGTATAGCATCTGCATATCCTCCCAGGGGGTATGTGGGTATTACAAAGTCAACCATTAGAATTGGTACCATACGGTACCTCTCAAATCACTTTTAAAAATAAATAGTGGCGGCATTATTGTTTCATGACTTTTCTTACTCAACTTAGCCTACCACTAGTTTCTTTACCATACGATACACTAGGCATAAAATCACAAAGCTAGTTTTGCATCGCTTACCCATAAAAAATCATAGAGCTGGTTCTTCATCGCTTACCTGTGCCTGGTTAACTATTATTTAAGGAGCTGGTTCTACATCGCCTACCTGTAATAGGTTAACTGTCATAAATATACCGTTATAATAACATGTATAAAGCCTAGTGGTGCACCATAGGCAAAAACAACTTTTACATTTACGACTCATCTTGTTTTCTAAATCAAGTATGAAATGATTCATAATTGAATTATTTCAATGTAATTCCCAATCATATAAAACTTAACTTTCAAATTAAAACTCATATATTGCTAAAGCATACACTTATGCTAGCAATATTCACTTGTAAAATATCATTTGCATAAAACTCAACATAAATATCCATTTTATAATCAAATGAAAACTAGTTGCATAAAATCATTTTAAAGTATACTCATATGTCATCAATTATTTTGCAAAGAATTTAGTTATATAAAACAATTAAAATACACTCACAACTTGCTAATCTCTATAAATAGAAATCATTTGCATAAAATAAATTTAAAGAACCTAATTTTTTGTGAACTTATCTCTAAGCACATTCACGCATTCGATGCCTCTCATTTACCTACACATTCTGCATTTCACTTAGGAATTTATTTCCAAATTGGGAAATAAGCCATTAAAACTATATATTTAGTTTAATCGAATTCGAGATTTTATCTAATCATGTAACACGTATGTTAATCATATTTTTGCTTACTTTCGTAAGCTAACCTATTTGCCACTATTTCAAAATCTAATTTCAAAAGTCACTTAAATACCATATTTTATGCATTGTAACTTACCAATTTCTTCAAAACACAATCTCAACTAATTTAATTAAACTATATCACAATCATGCATGAAGAGTCACAATTATGACCCCATCTCCAGAATCCATACCTCTACTTGTTCCTTAATTTTCACATAGAAAACATTAAAATTAGGTTTTGAAGTATTCTAGACATTTGTTCCCCTATGCCTCTAGTTTCCATATCATAAAAAATCATGTCATTTTAACTTCTAAATCATGAAAAATGGACCAAATATCTTATTTCAACACAGGTGCAGTATCAGGTTACTATTTCAATCTCAAATTCCAATATCATTCATCCTAAATTCGGTCTAGGTTTCTTCTATATATTTTTAGTAATATGGATTAGGTTTACAATTGGAAACACCCAATGTGGAGATCTGTAGGCCAATTTATGGTCAAAACAACAGGACTGTTTCAAGTGAACCGAGAACTTACATGAATCTATCCCACTAAAAAATCCCAAAACTAGAAATTTAGGTTAGAAAAATTTGCCATTTTCTCCTCCAAACTTTTAGGTAATTGGGAAGCATCTATACTTAATTAAGATCTCTTCAAATCATACTCAAAACTCATGAAAATTAGCTGCCACCTTCTTCTTTTCTTTTTGGTTGTAAGTCTCCTTTTCTCTTCTTCTCTTCTTTTCTCTCATTAATGGTCAAATCTCACTCTTGCTTCTCTCTTATTTTATTTTAGTTTTTGGGCTCTTTAATGTCACTCTTACATTCACTCCCCTGTTAACTCATCAAATGTAATAACGTATGTCTTAAGTTTGCCTTTAATATTCATTTAAAAGACAAAATTAAATCTATTAGGTGACAACTCTTTGTAAAATATATCTTATATATCATTCTTAACATGCCTTGAGTTTGCCAAACAAACAAAACAATTTTGTTCTTAAATAATATAAGGAAACTATCACGTTCTTAACATATATTTAAGATTTAATTGAGGGAATTAAAATTTCAAAAATTTAGGTTTCATTAAAATTAATATAATCTCATTATACTAATTATATCTAATATAATCAAATTATAAAATAAAATTCTTTGAAACCTTGCTTAATCCTAATTACTAATTTAATAACTAGTTTAATTAAATAATTCAAATATTAAAAATTAAAGTAAATTTCATTGTTATTCCTATTAAAATCAAATTCTTGAAAATAATTTTTAATTAATTAGAAAACAATTTGATATATTTAATAGAAATTAAACAAATTAATTTTTTAATTAAACTAACTTAACCAAAAAATAAGGCTCAAAACACAAAAAAATAAAAATAAAAGGTAAAGCAAACTACACACGTTAACCAAATTTTGTCTAGCATATGTTAGACACGTCAGGTGTCTATTCCATGTAGGGCACGTGTCTCGGACTCGCCCTATCGTTATCTAGGTTAGGGTTTTAACGCAACTACTTCCTCCCTATTTTTGGTGTCACTGCCTACTTCTCCAATCTCCATTGCCTCTCGTTGCTAGGTGCTTCTCGTTAATTTGGGCATCATTCCCTTACTAGTGGTGAGCCACTAGCTTGTACCTTCACTAATAGTGATTAATTTCGTTGGTGGAAGGACCACCATTAGCAATGTTGTCTAGTAGTACTCTTGATGATGGAGATTAGATAAGGCTTCTCAACCTTTATAACTCCATAAACATAAGACAGAAACAACCAATCACAATCTCTAAGGAACTATATTCAAACATAATTAAGAGCCCCAAGGGCATTTTTCCATAAACTAAAGCTAAGGGGACATACTCTTTATGGTCTCCAGAATGCTTACAACTATGGGAGCATGTAATTGATCAATTTCAAAATTAAGAAAATAAGAGGCATACAAATGAAAATTTTTGGAACAACACAAAAGGAGGGCTAGAATGGATATTTCTTGAAAGCATAATAAAGAAATCAATTTCTAGAACATCAAAAAACATATACAAAAGGTATGTTTAAAATTTTCATAATTAGAACACACTAACGCATACAATAAATTTTTTTGGGAATTAAGGGAACATGCAAAATCTTTAATTTAGAAAATAGAGCAAACATATAACCCAATTTGTAGAATATCAAAGTTATGGAGGAGGCATGCATGTTTTAGTTTTAATTAAACAAAATAAAAGCCTAATTTTTATAACCTAAACTTTATTAAGTAATTCCATAAAACAAAGTTCTAATCCTTAATTTTATCAAATAAATAATTAAACAATCAAAAGAGACTCTAATATCACTATTAAAAAACTAAGGGTGATCAAATTATGAGTGCAATAAAAAAATTTATAATTTTCTGATCGAATCTTACTAATTGAATGACCTAAAAAGCATTAATCATATATTCAATCGTGCTTGATTCAAACTCCTGTAAAAAAAATTTCTCAAATTATCAACCATAAGTTATCCGCATGTCTAACCTTTAATACTATCCACAAATTAGAGATAAAGAACTTAACTATTTGAGATGTAAAGGTAGGAGTGCTAGCTTTCTTATGTCTTTTTTTTTCTACTTATAAAAAATGATTATATAATTTGTTTCTCATTAAAATTAAACCTCCTAATTATATTAAAGTCTAACTCTAATTATAATTAAATTATAATTTGATTTTAATAAAATTAAATATCTCATGTTTAATTCTTGAAGTTTATCAAACTTTACAATTAAGTCTAGCTTAATTTAAATTGATTGTTCTCTTTTTAATTGCTCGCCTATATGTGACATATTAGGTTCTTAATATGTTGAAGATGGTTATAAATTATAGAGTCCTAATTTTAATTCTTTTCAATTTATTTTTAATTCTCTAATTAAATAATTTATAATCATAGATTGACATCTAGCACTGTATCACAGCCATCCACATATTAAAATTGTCATAATGATTTGACTCAACCTATTTATGCATAGTTAGGCAAAAGGGCTAAACCTTAATGTTTACACTAATGTTCAAAATAGATCCTAAGGTTCAAAATGTTTAAAATCAACCCTAATATTTAGAAAATGTTCAAATTGAACCTGACTATTAACGGTGTTAGGGTACTGTTAGTTATCTACTTATCTGGAAAAAAATATTAAACATGAAAATTTTTAATTTTTGATGTGGGATCCATCATATGTCTAAATAGAGGTGGTTCGACTCCAGTTTTAATGCAGTGATTGTTAAAGTGGGACCTACTATTTTTTTGAAAAAAAAGATTGTTATCTTCCTGTTGTGGGTGTCTTCCCCTGTTAAAATGAGATCTTTACCTGACAGGCATCATGATACTGTTAATCTTTACCTGACAGGCAACATATTGGAAATGAATCGTCACGTCGTAGTGGGTTTACACTTAAACTATAATAAACCATGTATATAGCCATTATGTCAATGAAAAAGCGTAAGTTGGTGAAGTTGGTCGTAGTGGGTCACTTACGATAGACTCTCATATATAATGCAAGTGCTTTATTCTTTATGTATTACGATTAGGATTTAGGAGATGGGGTCAAAACTCAGTTAAGAAAGGAAATTGAATTTTTCAACCATCAAACACCTACACAAAGCGTGTAAACTGTGAACTCTATGGAAACCTCTAAATGCTTTGATACTGTTCTAGTAACATCGACAGCTTAGACTCTTGATCAAGAGGGTCACCAAGCTAAAAAAGTCCGAGTCTGTGGGCATAAGGAAGATCCTCCTCCCCACGAGAGGATGTCATATAGTGTAGCAATACTAGGTCCTCAACCAATAGAGGACTGCTACATGGAACTGGCTTGGCCTTATAGGGAACCAATCGATATTGAAGAAGGTGATATCATTCCGATCCCAGTATAGCACTATCTCCTACGCTTAAACTGTGACTGGAAAAGAGGTGGAAGAAAGTTGTCATCATGAAATTGATCAGAAGGTGAGTGGGATATAAGTTACTCTGTACTTGACTGAACCTCATGTGGAAGTCGACTGGTCCAATGAAAGTAGTAGACTTGGACCATGATGTCTTCTTAGTGAATTTCATCGAAGAATCTGACTTTCTCAACACCTTAACTAATGGTCCTTAGGTAATACTAGGATATGCATTATTGGTCCAACGTTGGTATCCCGATTTCAAGGCGACACAAGGCAAGGTCACACGGGTGGTAGTCTGGATACATTTCCCTGAACTACCAATTTCCAGATACTACCCTATGATTCTCACTGCTCTGGGGAATTTAATTGGGCAGACGGTGAAGATAGATGAAACTACGATCCTCGCTCAATGGGGCAAATTCGCCCACATAGCAGTTGATATAGATCTAAGCCTACCACTGCGACTGCAAGTGGAACTGGACGAAGAGACTCTATCGGTGGCTTATGAGGGTCTACCTCAAATCTACTTCCACTGCGGAATAGTGGGTCATGATGCTGGGACATGCATTTCTAGGAAAACCAATCAGGTTGTACTGTAACAACCGACTCTGAGCACGAAAATATCAGTTTCGACACCGGAGGTCCAGCAACCCATAGAATCTAAGGAGACATTGGGGGAGAAGACCACCGCAGCTTACGGACCTTGGATTCAAGTCCAACCAATCTATACTCAATTATAGTCACAATATCCACGAACCTCACATCAATCCCCAACTGATTTTTGCGTATCTGGCTCACGTTTATCTGCGTTGTCAGACGTCGACAAGATAGAAGGCCTAACAGTTATACTGACAGACGCTCATACTGCAAGATCTTTCACTAGGCTTCAAAGTGCACAATCGGGCTTTAACTTTGGCACAACAAATCAACAACCTATTGGAATGCGGCCCTTCTTAACTGGTTCTCAACAAAAATTGTGTAATAAGGTTTTGGGGCAATCAGAGGCCCATAAGAAGAAAAGCCCTTTGGTTGCTTCAGACTTGCACCTATCACCGAAAAAACTGGTAGCTTTTACACATTTCCAGACTTTAAAACGCCCAGAGGAGAATCATTCAGCAGTCCGTCTTACATCTCCCACTGTTATACTTTGCAACACTAATTTAGTCGGAGAGACAAGTAGGGGCTTACGTGAAGGCCCAACGTTTGGACTTATGGAGCTCAGGGATGATGGAATCGATGATGAGTTGCAATCTATACTCCTGCCTTCCGAACCTCCTGACCTCAGTCAAAGGGCGATGGACCTGGTAGACGACTTCGACCAGGTAGCAGCGGCGGAGATGGAATCGTATCTCCTTGGAAGAAGCAAAGGAGAATGCATTGTAGCAATCCAAGATGGACCGCAGGTATAGGCAGGTGCACCTTTCTCCCTATTTCTATTATATGTACATATGAATTTGGAATTGTCAAGGGGTAGGAGGACACATCTTTTTGAATATTTTGACGAATTACATTTCCACTCATAAACCAAGGTTATTGGTCTTAGTGGAACCAAGAATTAATGGTTAGCGAGCCAATGAGGTAGTGAGGAAACTGGATTTTGATGCTTCCTACTGGGTTAAGGCTGTAAGGGTTTGCGAGTAGTATATGGGTGTTATGAAAATTAGACTTTGCAGTATCTGTGGTAGTTGTGAATCGGCAATTTGTACACACTCATATCCACTATGGGGCCTCTACTTTTTGCGACTCAAAAATATTTATGGTCATACCTAAGTTGGCTTGGAAGTCAAGTCTCCCTACTCTGGGTAATTGACGGAGATTTTAATGCCAAATTGGAGAATTTTGATAAAAGGGAAGAAGAGCGTGCCACACCGGTGGTGTATAAGTAGTTTAAGGAATGGGTGCATTGCTGTGGACTCCATGATGTGGGTTATGTTGGTCCTAAATTTACTTGGAGGAGGGGAAGGGTATAAGCTAGATTGGATCGAATTTTCTGCTCTTCGTTATGGCAGGAGACCTTCCCTCTAGCTTCTAACACACATTTACCGTTTCTAGGTTCCAATCATAGACTTATGTTGCTAGCCTTAGGTAGGAATACTCCAAGTGTTAAGTCCCTACCAGTGTTCTGATTTAAGTCGGCCTAGTTAACTCATGATGCTTTTGACAAAATCGTCACGGATTATTGGCCCTTAACTGTGTCAAACTTGCCAAACATGTTAACCACCCTCTCCTCACATATTATGATGTGGAACAAGCTCATTTTTGGATACATCTTCCACCAGAAAAAGATTATTAGCTAGGTTGGATGGTATTTAAAGGGCAATGGAACAACATTCTTCTGATTCACTGTTGGCATTAGTGGATCACCTCCAAGGGGAACTAATCCAAGTCCTTTGTGAAGAGGAGATCTACTGGTATCAACAATCCCATAGTAAGTGGCTCTCTCAGGGTGATCGGAATACCAAATATTACCACAATCTAGCCATGGCGAGGAAGAAGAAGCTGAGGATCGAACGATTATTCAATACAAAGGGATAAATGATTTAGAATCAAAACCAATTGAGGCAACTAGCCAAGAATTACTATATAGATTTGTTTGCTTATGAGGTCGACAGTAGTTTCCGGTATCCAATCTCAGGGACCTTTCCAATACTATCTAAAGAGACAATGCAGGCCCTTACCGAACCTGTCTTTACGTCAAAAATAAAGAATGCAATTTTTGATATAAATCCAAACAAAGCCCCGGGGGTAGATGGGTACAATGCCTCCTTTTTCAACACCAATGGGATAAAGTTGGTCCAGCAGTGGTGGACTTTATTCAAAAGGTTTTTTAACTGGAGTTGTGGGAACAAGAGGTGAATAAAATAGTACTAGTGTTGATTCCCAAAGTACCCTCCCCGACTTCCATCACTCAATTCCTGCCTATAAGACTTTGCATGGTCTTATACAAGGCAATCTCTAAAGTTATTGTGAATATATTGAAACCTCATCTTGATTCGATTGTCACCAAAACCCAAAGTAGTTTTGTTTTGAGTAGGTATATCACGGATAACATTATAATAGCTCAAGAGAATATCCACTCCATGAGAAAGAAGAAGGGGAAGATTGGGGTCATAGCAATCAAAGTTGATTTAAGAAGGCATATGACCGCCTCCGTTGGGAGTTTATACATGACACATTACGGGACATTGGGTTACCACCTAAATTGAGTAGTCTTATTATGAAGTGTATCTCTACGATCGCCATGCAAATTAATTAGAATGGGACTTTATCAGATTCATTTACACCAGCAAAAGGAATCGAGCAAGGAGACCCATTTTCGCCTTACCTTTTTGTGCTATGCATGGAAAGATTGGTATCTCATAAACGATGAAGTCAGCAAAGGCAACTAGAGAGCACTTCGTATGAATCGCACTGGACCTCCCATCTCTCACCTTTTCTTCACCGATGATATGGTCTTGTTTACGGAAGCGTCATCATCTCAGGTACAAGTTGTGTTGCGGGTACTGCATACTTTTTGTAGGGCTTCCAGTCAAAAAGTCAGTCATGAAAAAACTTGAATCTTCTTCTCTAAAAATGTCAGCTGGGATACCACGCGAAAACTTATCCAAATGATCCATTTTAAACATGTTAGCAACCTAGGCAAATATTTACTTAATCCATGAATGTACCACACAAAAAATGTATTAATATGTTTTGGACCAAGCTTAGAGTAAACTTGCAGGCTGGAGGGCCTGCGAATTATCTCTAGCAGACCAGATCACTTTAATGCAGTCTATTATATCCTCACTTCCTATTTACACAATGCAAACGGTGCAACTACCACAACAACTCTGTGATGACCTTGAGAAGATCATGAGGAACTTTATCTAGGGTATAAAGAATGGCCAACGGAAAGTGCATTTAGTTCTGTGGGAGACAGTTTGTCGACCTAAACAAGTAAGGGGACTAGGGATTAAAAAAGTTCATTCGACCAATGATGCATTACTCACTAAGTTAGGTTGGGCAGTAATTACCAAACCCAATGCTCTCTAGGTTTAGATTCTTCGGGCTAAGTATCAATTTGAAGCCAATCGCCTACCAATCTCTATAGAAAGGAAAGGGGCTTCAACAATTTGGAGAGGGATAACAGGTACGTGGAGATTTGTTCACCCAGGCATTAAGTGGCAAATAGGAAATGGACACCGAATAAATTTTTGGATGGATGCGTGGGTAGGCAATTGGGGATCCCACATTCGAGTCTCGCTCTCTCCACCCCCAGATTTTTTATTATCGGCTTCAGTCAGTGATTTGGTGAATGCAAATGGCATGTGGCGATGGACAGAGTTTCAACAATATCTCCTACTACTATATGCGTGACCATTGTAGCTATTAAGCCCAGCACAGACGTCTTGAGGGAAGAACGCATAATTTAGGGATCGGAACGGAATGAGAATTTCACTGTTGCTATGACTTATAACCTAATCGAGAATAACCAAGGTGTCAATCCTCATAGGATATGGCCTAAGGTATGGAAGTGGCCAGGGCCCCAGCGAATCCGTTCGTTTCTTTGGCTGATGGCTAACAGAAAACTACTAACTAATCTCCAGAAGGTGGTTCGCCATATATCTCTGAATTCCAATTGCCAATTCTGTAATTAGGAAAAGACTATTTTGCATGCCTTTACGCGACTGTAGCAGGGTATCTTTGTTTTGGAATAAATTCCTTATAACACTAGTCGATCCTTCGTTTTACCAATAGGAAATCGAGATGTGGTTGATTGGTAATCTCGGTACACCGACTCTCGTGAGGGGGGGTTTGAGTGGCTTACTATATTTGAAACACCTGTTGGTTACTTTGGCAGTGGCGCGACAAGAGTATATTCGCGAAGGATATTTAGTGGCCAGCATTAGGAGCAAAGGAAGTGATCAATTATATTAACAGGATAAAATAGGTCAGAGTTGTAGTGGGTTGAGTCATATCGAAATCGAGAGTCTCTTTGGGTACCTCGATAGGATGGATTAAACCAATGGAAAGCTGGGTTAAAGTCAATACAGATGGGGCTATTCAACTGGAATCCGGAATTGCAACTACTGTGGTTTTGATTAGAAATAGCATCGGCAAGTGGTGTAGCAGATTTCTTCAGCAAATTGGAGTGAACTCACTGTTGTCAGCAGAATTGTAGGGGCCGTTTACTAGCTTCTAGTTGGCATGGGAACTAGGCTATCATCATGTGATTCTCAAAATAGATTTTTTGGAGGTTATTAACATCTTATGTTCATTCGAGCGCCTAGGGATAGACGAGAATCACTTAGTTCGGAGAATTTGGGAGCTTCAGAATCAAGACTGGGTCACTCAATACCAGCATGTCTATCGAGAAGGGAACAAGTGTGCTGATAAGTTGGCTTCTTTAGCATCCATGGCAGATCCAGGCACCCAAAGGCTTCACAATATACCCATACAAAGTTTTGATACTTATCAACAGGACACACGGGGTGTTTTATTTCGTAGAAGTCTATGTTAGTTTGTAATTGGTCTTTCTCCTTGAATATAAAAAAGAAATGAAACTAAAGCTGCTCACATTCATAGGATACAAACTTCAGTTAATCATTAGAATCCATACACATGCAGCATACATGATACATGCACACATACGTACGTACATAACGTAGACATCTATATAATTTATGTATAGAAAGAAATGCATGTAGATGGTCAATGTTAGCCTGGTGAAAGTTGAAGCTCATTGTAATACTTTGATTAGCATGGAGCTCTCTACTTTTTACGTATACTAATATGCGTAGCCATATATACACATATTAAAGTTGTGGGTGCTTTAGTTATATATCTAGTGGGTACTTGGTCTTGCATGAATTTTTGTGGTCCTGGTAGTTCTTCACTCACCTCCATATTTGTCTCATTCTTAAATAGTTGGCTTTGGATTCAAATGTCTTACATGAAAATATAGGTAGAAGATAAAAGAGAAAAGAGAAGGTTGGAATGAAATTCAATACATTTTAAATTTCAAATGCTTTCTAACTAAAGTTACATTAAAATAATGATGAAGAAAGGAGTAGAAGGACTAAACCTTGCAATTTTTGCACGTCTTCTGGCTTCTTCAGCCATGTGATTGGCTTCTCCAACACTGCTTTTCCTATTAGTGGACCTTCTGTATTCACCATATTGGAGCCCATGTAGTTAAAAGATTGAATAATAGGGGACGAAGAAACAGAGGCAAAGAATAAGAGAGAATAGACTGGACAAATCTCAGTGATTATTCCCCTAGTGAGCAGTACAATATATAGTGAATTAATAAGGTGTAATCCATAAAAAGAGATCTCGCATAACAAATTTTGTTACATTAGTTGTACAAAATATAGTGTTGTCACATCATACAAAGTGTGTGGAATGATCTACATATTGGGCTTGGCAAATGTTGGGCTGACCTTAATATTAGGTCGTGTTTGCAATATCCTTCACAGCCCCCCTCAAGCACGACATGGTTCCTGGTTTGTTTATGATTCCTAAGTTATTTTGCAGATATTTGAACTGTGAGTACATTGGGACCTTTATGAAGCAGTCAGCTATTTGATCACATAAGGGTACATATCGAACTTCTAGCTCTCTTTGCAGCACTTTGTCTCTCATAAAGTGCACGTCTATCTCTACGTGCTTAGTTCTTGCATAAAATACGGGATTATTGGCAAGAGCGGCTACACTTACGTCGTCACACCAAGCGATTGGAATGCTTTTGTTATGATGTTTGATCTCTTCGAGAAGGGATTGTATCCAAGCTATCTCACAGGAAAGTTGTGCCAGTGCTCTATATTCTGATTCAGTGCTTGATCTTAACACCACGCTTTGCTTTTTGGATCTCCAAGAGACAAGAGTATCTCCTAAGTATACACAATATCCACTTGTTGGACGTCTATCGTCTGCAGAACACCCCCAATCTGCGTCCAAGAATCCTGTAATTACGAGGTTATCTGATGGCTTGATGTGTATTCCGATGGTTAAAGTGCCCTTTATGTATTGTAGGACTCATTTCATACTCTTCATGTGTTGTTCTACTGGTTCCTTTAGAAATTGACTGACCTTGTTAATGGTAAAAGAGATATCTGGGCGTGTATGTGTGAGATACTATAGTGCCCCTATAGCTTGCCTATATAGAGTTGGATTTTCCAGGGGTTTTCCCCTACATATGGTTAAATCATTTACACTAGTGGCTGGAGTCTCACATGGTTTACTTATTTCCATGCCATGTTTCTTTAAAATCTCTTCTGCGTACTTTGTTTATGTCAAATAGAAGACACTATTGTCCCGTGCCACTTCTATCCTCAGAAATAAATGGAGATCTCCTATGTGTTTTAATGAAAATTGCGATTTCAGATCCTTTGTGAGTTTGTGAATAGTAGGAGGGCTGTCACCTGCTATAATTATATCGTCCACATATATTAGGACAAAAATTACAGAACTTGAAACATAAGAAACAAACAAAAAGGAGTTAGTATAACAGTTTTTGAACCCCCAACTCTGTAATGCAGATTTGAGTTTGTCAAACCAAGCTCTTGGTGCCTGTTTAAGTCCATACAGAGACTTGTTCAGTCGACACACCGGATTCGATTTCTCTCTATTTTCAAATCCTTCCGGCTGATACATGTATATGGTTTCCAGCAAATCTCCATTCAGAAATGCGTTATTTACGTCGAGTTGTCTTATCATCCATTCCTTCGAGACTGCTATTGTCAAAAAAATTCGAAGTGTAGCAAGTTTGATTATCAGACTAAAAGTTTGGCCATAATCGATTCTAGGCATTTGTTGGAACCCCTTGGCAGCTAGTCTTGCTTTACACTTTAGGAAGCTTCCATTTGGTTGAGTTTTCACCTTGTAGACCCACTTGTTCCCAAATATTTTCATGTCTTCCTGATATGGAACCAAGGTCCACGTATTGTTTCCATTAAGAGCAAGCATTTCTTCCATTATAGCTTCTTTCCACATAGGGTGCCTTATTGCTGTCTGCACAGAGGAAGGAATCTCTAGCAAAATCTAGCTTCTTGTTGCTGCAAAAAGCTGATAATCATGTGAGAGGTTTTTGGGTTTGAAAATACCTCTCTAGGCACGTGTCATCATCTAGTGTGATGGCACCTTTATTATGGGATTAATCGGGCCTTCTAAGCTCCTTTGGGCTATGTTGTACCATTGTTTAGACTGGCTGTGGACTCAGACCGAGTAGAACTATTTTCAGGTTAGTTAGAGTCAGCTTATGGCCCAAAGCTCAGTGTGTTGTCTGCTAATTGTGGTGTGCTTGATTGAGGTGTCACTGTTGAAGGTACTTCATTAGGACTTGTCAATGCCACGAGTTCATCATTCAAAGACTCACTGCTATGATTGTGTAGTAAGGTATCAACAGTCATAGATTGTAGGCTGTTAAGCCAAACAGGGACATCTATGACAGATGGAGTTTCAGCTGAGTGAGTATTTAAAAAGTTTGAGTGGCAAGGGAAATCCTCTTCATTGAATACTACATGACGTGAAATATATATTCGACCGGTTGAACTTAGACATTTATAGCCTTTGTGGTGTGGGCTAAAACAAGAAAGACATACCTGGTTGAATGGAATTCCAGCTTATGGTTTTGGTAAGGTCGAAGGCAAGGGTAGCAAGCACAACCAAAAGTTTTCAAGAAAGAATAATCTGGTCTTGCCGAAGAGTTTTTCATATGGTGAGAGTCCTTTAAGAACTGGTGTCGGTAGTCAATTTATTAGATAGGTGGTAGTTTCGAATGCCTCTAGCCAGAATTTGAAAGGAACACATGACTTGGCTAGCAGACACAGGCCCGTTTCAGCCACATGTCTGTGCTTTCACTCAGCGCGTCCATTTTGGGCTGAAATGTGTGGGCATGAGAATCTGGTGTGGATGCCATTTTCTTGGAAATATTTGGATAAAGCTAAAAATTCACCTCCCAAGTCAAACTGAACGATTTTGATCTTTTTGTTTAATTGGTTTTCAATAAGAACTTTAAATTTTATGAAGGTTTGTGTTGTTTCTGCTTTGGTTTTCAATGGATAAATCCAAGAATAACGAGTGTGATCATCCACAAAATTGATATAGTATCGAAACATAGCAGAAAAGTGAAGTGAAGCAGGGCCCCAGATGTTAGAATGAATGAATTGCAAAGGTTCTTTAGCATATGAAGAAGATGAGTTGAAGGCCAGACGATGGGATTTACCTAGTTGACGGGATTCACAGAATAAGTGTTTATTTGAAATGAGATGTCTGTTACAAGAAGATAAAACTTTAGCTAAAGTATCTTGAGAGGGGTGTCCAAGATGGTTGTGCCATGTTTTGTACTCTTTCATATGATCAAACTGAGGTGTTTTGGCTTTGTAGGCAGTCAAGGCTAAAACAGTTTGGTGTGGGTTGGTTGCATCAAAATAGTAGCGTCCCTGCTTAATTTTTCCCCGCAACAGAGATGCTCCCATGAGCTGATCCTTCACAATGCAACCAAACTTGTCAAACATAACCACAAAATTATTGTTCCTGATGAGTTGATAAACACTAAGCAGATTTTTCTTAATTTCTGAAACATGTAAAATGTTTGGCAGTATTAGCTCCTTGTTATTGCGGGTCTTCAGAAGTGACTTACTGATATGCTGAATAGCGAGATTTTTACCATTTCCAATAGTAAGGCAGTCCTGTCCATCATAGTTGGTCTTAATCTGAAGTTTGCTGAGCTCATTTGTGACGTGATTTTTAGCGCCATTATCAACATACCAGTAGCCATCTTCATTCTATGTTCCGCAAGCAGCAGTGAAAGTAGCATTTGCAGCTTTGTTTGTATCTTTGGGTATTTTTCCCTTGTAGTTGTTATCAAACCTATAGTAGCAGTAAGCTGCGGAGTGCCCGAATTTGCCACAAACTTGGCATATGGGTCAATTTCCCTTAAAGTTTCGTCGTCCAGATTGCCTTCCTCCTCTGTAGGTATGATGATTTCTGCCTCCACCTCCCCTGTTATTGTTACCAGGGTACGTTACTCTTCAGTTGTTCAATAGATTTGCTATAGATTGAAATGAGTTTCCTGTTAGTGAAGCCCCGTTCAGTTGTTCGAGTCTCTTCTCAAAATTAAGAAGCCTTGACTGTAGATCCACCCAGGTGATGTTTTCTTTTTCTGGTATCTGACATACTATTGGATTATATGCAGCCGAATCTAAACTAGCAAGAGTTTGAGAAACGAGATCCTCCGTTGTTACGGGGTGGCCGGCTAACGCCAGGTTATCGGCTATCTTCTTTGTAGCCTTTAGGTAGTCCTCCATCTTCAGACTTCCTTTCTGCATTATAACGAATTCTCTCTTGTAGAAGATGATATTGGCTCGAGTTTTTATAGCAAAGAGCTCCTTCAACGCATTTTATAGTTCCTGCGAGGTTCTGTAGCCTATCACCTCAGTTGCTACGCTGATTTCCAATGTGTTGTAAAGCCATCCCAGAAGTTTTTGATCCTGGGCAACCTAGTCCTCAAAGGCAAGCTCTGGCTTAATCTCTACTTCTGCAGCACCTTCAATAATGTTTTTGACGTATTGTGGTGGCATTTCTTTTTCCCCTGTAATGTACCATTCTAGTTTATTTCCTCGAATGATAGGCCAAACAAGGTTCTGCCATAGCAAAAAGTTCTCATGATTTAACTTGATCATCATCATTTGGCCAGGTTGATGTAGTGTTAGAATGTGCATTCTGGGAGTAGGATTTAAGGTATGTTGGTTAGAAGTAGAGGAGTTGTGTATGTTGTTGCTTTCAGTGGCCATTCGAATCAGCTCTGATACCAAGTTAAAAGATTGAATAACAGGGGACAAAGAAGCAAAGGCAAAGAATAAGAGAGAATAGACTGGACAAGTCTCAGTGATTATTCCTTTAGTGAGCAATACAATATTTAGTGAATTAATAAGGTGTAATCCACAAAAGGAGATCTCGCACAACAAATTTTGTTACGTTAGTTATACAATAAATAGTGTTTTCACATCATACAAAGTGTGTAGAATGATCTACATACTGGGCTTGGTAAACGTTGGGCTGACCTAAATATTAGGTTGTGCTTGCAATATCCTTCACACATGTAATGATCTCTGCTGAATTGCCCATGCAGCTTCTCGCTTTTCTTTACCAAAGTCCTTTTTACATGTCAAAGAGTCTGGTTTAAGTTCAAAAAATAAAAATCAGCTCACCTTTGTGAAAACATGCCATAATACAACAGCATCTCAAGCATGTATTAATACATGATTTAAATCACGTAAAACACATGCATAAAGCATATACGCGGAAGCATAATAAACGATATGGAATACCTCCAGCCATTGCCTGTCACCGAAGATCTGCAAGAATTTGGAGAAGTTTTGGAACTTCTATCCTCTGCCTAAGCTTAACCGATGGTGTGATGTTCTAAAAAATGCTTGGTGAGGATAGGGACCAAAAACCTTATCATTTAAACCCACTTCATTCCACCCTATGCTCTAGCCATCACATAGACAACATTATGGGTGTCGAGTATGATGGGCGACAAAGAGTGGTAGTTGGTAGGTGGACCACATACGGGTGGACCACACAGGTCATCTTACATTCTCTCACTTGGTCCATTTACCCCAAAACTACCACATATAACAAGAAATCAAATATACGAATCATGGAGATAGGTCCTCTTATAGTGAGTATTATCTTCCAGGTATTACATATACAAATTTCTCATTATTAGCCCTTCAACTTAATAAATAAACCTTATGTTCATTCTAGGTCTAACTAAACTATTTCTCAAAACTAATCAAAATATGTGTGCACAAAATATATGAGAAAGTATCAAACTAAATAAGAGTTCCATTGAATCAACAATATACAATAAAATCACATTGTGGAACCAAGTCCCATATGCAC
>JANQBM010350375.1:0-19716 GCA_025594535.1 Erythroxylum domingense
GAAAATGTCATGCATGCATGTATATTCATTTCATGTGCAAAAATTCACTATTTCTTATTCATGTGCATATATGAATGATGAATATGTCAAAAACACTTTCAATATTTCTAACCCATCCAAATTGATCAAAATGCCCTTTTTAATTAATGAGGGGATGTTACAATATAGACATATTAATCTACCAACTTTCATTTTGCAAATTAATTGGATTACTTTTGATTCCCTCTCTTGATTTATTACCAAAATGTGAAATGCACCATTAACGCATCACAAAAATTGTATTGAATCAATTGAAATCAAAGTCATAAAAAAGTTCAAGAACTAACCCTAATCTAGAAATTTAGAACATAATAAATGTGAAGAACATTATCAAATTTAGTTTATACATCAAGTTCAATGAAAACAACAAGAAGAGAGAAAGAAGAACTTGATTTGGAACTTCAACTCAAAATCTGGAAATCTCCAATGCTGTATTTGATTGAAGCACCGCACTTCCACCGAGCACGTATCTGTACATCTCGAGGAAATTCGGACACACACTTTGTAAAAGCCACACGCTAGAGTAGTAAAATAGAACTCATTGCAATTTTTTCTCAAACATCACATGCATTTTTCAGAAAACCAATAATCAATAATGACCCATTTTATTAAAAAACATTTTCATTTACAAATATTACAAACAATAAACATATCATCTGAATTCCAATAATCATTTGGGCCCATGACAAATACAAAGAGTGTTTAGACATAACTATTATTACAACTGAATTCATTTATACAATAAATGAACATTTGCGGAATACAATGTTTAATACAAAATTACAGAAAACGAATATAGACATCAACTGATCACAACCTCTATCTTTTATCCGAATGCAGTGGTTAGACTCCAATTTGTCTAACTGGAGATCTCCTTGAGCCTAAAAAAATGTTGCAAATATTGGGTTGAGTTTTATGAACACAGTGAGTGGACCATCCTTGACGGCTCACTCAATCACATAACACATCAATTCATGTAATAACATAATTCACATCATTTCACTAATCAACATGTTGAATCATGTATACTTCATATTCACTTAATTCATATTTCACATTCAGAAATCATTTAAACTATTTATTTCTATCATTTAAATCATACATATCAAATGCACATACAATGCTCATAAGACTCACTTTCAATTGTTATTGTTGTAACCAAGTGCTTGTAACTGTCCCGTATCCATTATGGATACTGGGCTCATTAATAACTGTCCCTTATCCACTAGGGATGCATGACTAATTTTACATGAAGAGCCAGAGGCTTTTACCACATTCTGAGCTTTAAGCTCCTTTTCAGTTTATGAGCTTTAAGCTCTTTTTCATTGGCTACTCTGGTCACAAAAGCCTTTATGTTGTCATGTATTCATGTAATCAAATGCATCACATGTATTCAGTCAATCAATTGTGCTCAATCTTACACTTTCACATTCACGTTCACATTCTCGTTCAAATTTATCATCGGACCTTAGTCCAGCATTCAACATTTAAATTGAGAAACACTTATTCAGTCAAATTCATATTAAATGAGCACTTCCAATGATCTTTACATACATCAAATGGATCAGACATTTATTGTCCGTAATCAACGCATTCACATTACATAATTGAATACAGAAATTTAAAACAGAACAAACAATGAAAGTGAGACCATCTAGGTCGACTCATAGTACGCTCCATATTAACATTTACTTCCATAATCCAAAAATGTCTAGATGCAGATGTTGAATCCTGTATAATAAGTTCATGCAACACACACATTATACACACATTACTAATTGAACGTCACATAAACATTCAGTTATACACATATGTATATGTGTAATGTATAATGCATGCTCATATTGACTATTTTGGGTATTTATCCTTAATCATGTCACTTGATTTTTAGCAACATTATTTTTGTGTGTCAAGCTTACTCTAGGTTCATAACTCAAAGAACTTGGTCATTCAAATAACATAATTCAATCATTCATCATTTCTTTTCTAGCATTCTAAGTTCACATAATATTTAAATTGTCATTCATTCTTACCTAATACACATCATTCAATCATTCACTAAGGTTATTTTAGCTTCCTAAGATCATAAAATATCCCATTTATCATTCATCTTTACTTAATACTCATTATTTATCTTAATGGAATCTTATTAGCGATCATAGGTTCACTTTCATTCTCATAACATCCCAAAATTCCATATTTGAACACTTGATATATAAAAATCCATTCTTATGTTTATATCCTCAATCTTCACCCTAAACATATCACTCATTTTTATCTCTTACTTTCACATCAAACTAAGTACATATCAAGCCCCATTCAAGTGTCAATGTATCATAGGAAAGCATTGATAAATCCACAAGTTATATATATGATTTTAGGACATAAGGCATAACTTTCACTGTGGACATTGGATTAAAGTCACTCAAGTACGGTTTCAAAGAAGACTTCGAGTTCTACAACTTCTATGCAGACCATGAACAGAGATTTTGTCGTCTAATAGGTTAAAACTATGCATTTATGTATGTGTTCAGGGAATGTTTGCCCAACGGACTTATGTCCCTCCAAACAGACATGAACGGGGTTGGAACACTGGAATTCCAGTGAATGTCTACCTAGCGGACCTGAAGTATGCCTAACGGACATCTACTGGCTATTTTCCAGATTTCCAACTCCTACAAGTTATATTTAGCACATCTTATGCATATCTTATCATTGCTACTTCAATTCCTCTTTATTCTCAACTCCATTCCAATTCAATACCATTTACAACCAAATCATAATCTATGTTTGAACATCAATCCAAAAACATATCATTCCTACTTATACATATTCATTATAAATTTATACATATGTTCAACGCTCTTTATCATATTCATTTCATCTCTAACTTATCACACTAATTCTTTCCATTTCAAGACACCATAGTACTCTTTTTTATTAGCTTCAATCTCATTTTAACTCATCTTTATAACACCCAAAACAATCCACGTTAATATAAGGAAAACTGAACATAAAAACATCTATTCACCAACCAAATTTCTGCACTTCTTTATACACCATTCTCATAATCATTTAACCCAAAAGCACCACTACATCAATTTATGAATCAGTACTCATTATATATGTAAAAAAAGACATTTACATATCTATGTTTTCTCATTTACATTTCAACATATATATACCCTCATTTCATGATCATTTAACCCTAACTATCTTCTTAAGTGCTTCATTCATTAAATCAAGAAGGATAATGCTTTATATTTACTTGTTTAGCTACAAAGTATTCAAACCACACTTAACCCTAACTTTCCATGTTCACACGATTATCATCTTGCCAAGGTAGAATAGGTGGGTTTTTATTAAGAAGAAAAGATAGTAAGATCTTTGAAGTAACTAGTGATGGAAGAAAGCAAGGTTTAACTTTGATGCTTGGAGAAGAGAGTGTCATGATATGGAGATGAAGAAGGAAGAAAATACACAGGAAAAGAGAAGAAAAGAGAGCATTTGGCCAAAACAAAATGAAAGAAGATATGCTCTTTTACCATAACATCGTGGGTTAAGACAAGTGATGTGGCAAGTGACACTTGTCACTTTCCATATGTCACTTTCTTATGGTCCTCTTTTGTTCTTTTTAAAATAGCTAGTCTATTTGTCTCCCAATTTTAATCCAATTGACTCCCAACTTTAAATGACATGTGTCATTAAATCCTAATATTATATATCAATTATTTCTTTTATCACTCGTCACTTATTTCTACTACCATTTATCAATTGTTCTATCACTTGACATTTTTCCTAGTCCATAAATACCCAAAATTCCAGAAAATTCTAAAATTTCACCAAAAATTATAAATCACTAATTATACACATCGACTAAATTTTCAAGACACATAATCTATATTTCACATTATAATCACATTAAAACAATCATTTATACCCGAAAATGTCAAATGGGTGCATGGACAAATTATTGTAATGTGTACGATAATAAAATTTACATGTATGAATGCTATATTATGCATGAACATGAAATGCATTCTTCTACTCTCCCATTACTATTTCTCATTTACAGAAATCTAAGATTCTAACCTTTCGTATGGAAGCGGGATGTTACAATTCTCTCCCCCTTAATAAATTTCATCCTCGAAAATTTTTTTTCTGATTCATCGAATAAGTGGGGATATTGTTTCCTCATATGCTCCTCCGTTTCCCTTTTATCAACATCACTTAAATAATTTCTTCCAAATGACTATATCCGATGAATTCACTCGATTTTTTTGTTGTTTATTCAAAAACCACACTATCTTAACTAGCTCCTCAATATATCTCGGATTACTCACAATTTCACTTCTTGTGTCGATAACACCGATGTCAGATCATCTTGATATTTCTTAAACATGTTCATATATATCATGTTGTGAATTCGAAACATCCTTGTTCGTAATTCTAACTCTTAAATCAATGGTCCTCTTTTCTCATATGGACCAATACATTTCGGGCTCAATTTACTCTTTTTGAATGAACTTTATCCCACCTCGCCAAGGCAGTACTTATAGAAACACTTTATCTATCTCTCGATATTCCATATTTTTGGTGATGATCCACTTAACTCATTTGTCTTTTGTGAGTTGCATAAATTCTATTGCAAATCAATTTCACTCGTCAATAGTATCTTGAGTCAATTTTGAGCCGTTAACAATCTTTATGCCCTCATCATCACAATATAAAGGAAAATGACACTTTTTGTCATATAATGCCTCACACAACATCCTACTGATGATACTCGGATAATGACTTTCATAATCAATTTCAATCAAAACTGTATTTTGATCATATGTTTCTAAGAACTCCAAAATATAAGCTCTTTTCATATCTCTAATAGTTAAGACTATTAGCAAGTCAAACATTCAGTCACACATTCAACCACTTGTTTCTACATCCTTAACCGCTAAATGCTATTTTAAAGTATTCCTACTAGGATGTATGATATGTATAGTATAGGATGCTATTTGTGTTTTCTCTAATAATCTCTTTACTCAATCATCTGTATCGAATACACCTACTTTTTACTACAACCACAAAATATCATTTTTTTCCTATTCAAACTCAACATTTAGATTCATTTTCAATTTCTCAATAAGATTCATTGATTGTGAATCCTCAGTTTGGGCTCGTTAATCCTTTCATGAAAAACTGATCTTAAATTCAATGTAACTAACAATACTTCAATTTGCTCAAAATTCAATTGCACATTCTATGTTCTTTGTTGCACTAGATTTGGTAAACTCGATATCTTAATTTGTGTTACAATGCTATTGGATGGTCTACTTAATTTATTAGCTATAACATTAGCTTTACCAAAATAATACTCATTTATAAAATCATAATCTTTTAACAATTTTTATTCATTTATGTTATCTTATGTTTAACCCTTTCATACTTAATAAGTACATCAACTTTAATGATTTGTATATATTTTTCAGAAATGTTTCACCCTACATATAATGTCTCTGAGAATTTCAAAGCAATTACTATTACAGCAAGTTCTAAACCATATACCAAATAATTCAACTCATGAGATTTTAATTCTCTTGATGCATATAAAATCACTTTATTATGTTATTCGCAAGGTTACACATGCTAAGTTTTAATATTTATTAACCTTAGTAAATTCTACAAGCACACGGATCGTTTGCGTAGTAACTAAGGTATCGATCCCATGAGGAGAGAAGTCTAGTCCTAAAATCTAAGGTTGTACTAAAATATAATAATTCAAAATGAATAAATAATGCAAAAAATAAACCAATCAAATAATTAATTTTAAGAATTGAATAGCATAAATCTAAACAAGAAAACAAGTCACACAAACCAATCCCAAAACCAACCTAGAAACCATTAAGTGAGAGAAAGGGGGTTTTAATCCGAAATTATCGAAAACCTAATCAATTGTGCAATTATCGAATTAATGGGTTTGGATGGTCCTTGGGTGAATTACTCTTTCTCGAGTTATAATTGTTAACCCTAATTGATAATCCCTAATTTAAATTATGGAATTGTGATCTCTCGATTCATAATTGACCCAAAACTTAAATTAGTTCTAAATTGTCTAATAACCTATTGGGAACTTATAGTCAATCTCTCGTTACACATTTCTACCGGTTTGATTCAATTTTTTACGTATCAAATCACCTAACTCTCGTTAGCCGAATTTGATTATTTTCACTCAGCTCACCTTCTCAGTCTATTGCCAAGTAATTAAGAGCAGGATTAAATCACAATTAAATCAATAAAAAACATAATCAATCAAAATTTATTAATCTCAAAAATCAAAATTCCAAAGGTGAGTATAAACAAGAACTCAACATTCAACATAACCTATTCTCAACACCTATTTTAATTCTATACATGAATAAAATTGAAATAACTGAAAAAATATGTCAGGAACAAAATTACGGAGGCAGCGACAGTGGGAAACCACTTATTCCGGGAAGTACGTCACGTCAAACTTCTTTTATGTGTTTCTCTCCCTTTTTCTTCTTTCTCAATCTCTCGATTTCTCTTGAGGTTTTCTGGAATTGGATGATGTGAAGGCTCTCTTTTCAGACTCTCCAAGATTGCTGCATATGTCTCATAATGATGTATTTATACTTTGGATGCTCTAGGTTAAAATCGGGGTCGAAACGGACCAAAAAATCTTGTAAAACTTGAGTTTTTGTTTCAGCTCGACGTAGCCACGATTGTGGCCCAGAGTGCATGATCGTGGCCTAGATCTGAGCTCTTTGTCACGACCGTGCCCAAAGTGCATGATCGTGGCCTGATCTGTCATAATCATGGCCTGTTGTGCCATGATCATGGCCTATGTTTTTAGCTCGAAACTCTTTGCAACTTCTCCATTCTTTGCCGTTTATCCTGAAACACTAACAAACATATCAAGGTACCTAAAAAATATAACAATTAAGCTCAAAGACTCATACTAACCCATAAAAACAATTAAACACATAAACCAACACAATTTAACCATAAATACACATTCAACACTCAAATTCATACTAAATACATAACAAATTAACTAAAACACAATGCAAATGGCAACTATCAACATCCCCACACTTAAATGTTTGCTAGTCCTCAAGAAAACAAAACAATAAAGATAACAAACACATCAAACACGAAGCACACAATGCAAAAAATGAGACAACGACTACAACTTCATGAAATAAATTTAATCTTGAACATAATCTAACAAGTTATATCTAATCATTAACCTACAAAGTCTATATCTAAGTGCTAATTCAATTACCCTTTTCAATTGTACACTCACATTAATAAGTCTTTGGTCCTTCAGACTCTGTAACTATTCCTAAGTACATTTTCATGAAAATCCAAGCTTATTACAAGTCGAGTAGGTTCTTATTAAGAACACCTTTTTTTTAATATATTTAAACACATACTTACTCTTTTACTCGGAGGCAAACATTGGTGATGAATGTCGATCCAGTTACTCGACTAAGTCTTTTTATTAGACAGCTTAGTTGAAACGTCATTATAGCCTTTTGATGCAAAGGCACACATTCGTGATGCGTGTCGATCTAGTTACTTAACTATTATCACATTTTCAACTAGCTACTAGCACTATTCATAACCTAAAGGTTAGCGAAATAGTGATTTATTAATAAAATATACAATTTTTTCACCTGACTTCTTATTTTTAGCTATTCATTTTCATGAAAAAAATACTAGTTAAGCTACTTAAGATAAAGGGCTTCAAATTATGAATGAATGTGACAAACTAGAGGGTGCTAAATTTACACTAAGTCCTACTTAAGCTGTATATTTAACCAAAGAACCCTAATTCACTAATTTTGTGAGCTAATGATCATTCACAACCTACTAAACTATGTTTAAAATTAAATAAATTTCACTCATCTAAGCCATTGAAACATTCAAACAATTTGCACAACGCAACCTAATAACTGTCATATGGTATGCAAAATCACATTCAAAAGCAAAAACTCATAATCCTTTCCCACACTTGAACAATACATTGTCCTCAATGTGAGAAAGAAGCACACATCACATAAGATAAGTAAAGACAAAACAGAAATTAAAGTGACAAAAAAATGAAAATAAACATAAAAACAAAATAGAATTGAAGGCTAATTTGGAAAAGAAAAATTAGGTTAGGTATAAATTTTAAGGAGATGGAGGTGGTGATGGTGTTGGAGGTGGCAATTAAACACCCTGAGATTTAAAATATCGATGGATCCGTTCGATATCTCGACTCTGGCATCGTTGTGTGTGCACCGTCTCTGTAAGTGTCTTGTTAGTCTCGGTGATTGCATCTAAAACCTTCTTCTAACCTTGTTCTTCTTCCTCGTCTTCCTCAAAGTCTTCACTGGTGGATTCCTTTTGTACATGCCAAGGTGGCATTGAGCTTGAACTCGCTTGACTTGCCCTGATCCGAACAGGTGTCTTTTGGCTAATGTCCCTAAGTTCCATGTTTGTGGAACGGATGATCTCAACCCGAAATAAGTGATGATGGTTGAGGAAGTCAGGGAGGTGAACTATTAACCCCCTCTATTCCACCCCAAAATGTTTTGCAATGGCATACAGTATGTATCCCATTCCAAGATGGTTGCTTCGCTTGCACGAAGTCGCAGGAATGGCATTCAACACATGCTTGGATGTGCAGACTAGAATAGTATGGTCCATAAACCATAATGTAAAGAGTTCCTTAGTAGAACACTTTTTGGTTTTGGTCTCAAAGACTAGCTGACTCATAAATTTGTGCAACAACAAGTGTTTATGGAACCGTATAATGTTGTTGTGAGCATTCTTTGCGTGAAATTGCTCATTTCCTGTAAGATCATTCTAGTATTGAGAAGGACGAAAGTCATCATATTGGTCGGCGATGGTGGACTTTGGGAATCCACACATCTCGCACAGGATTTTGACATTTAATTCATAGGCTCGTCCTCCCATTCTAAACCAAAATTCTTTTGGATTTTTACGTTCGTAGGTCAGGGGCGTAAAAAATTCCAGTGTAAGTTCCTCACAAATAGGGAATTGAAATCGAATGAATTGAGCCCACTGGATCCCTCAGTTAGGTTTTCTACGTACTCACGCAATTCTAGCCTATCTAGTGTGTCAAAGTCAAAATACTTAGGAACTAAAATTTGCCTAGAACGAAGGGAATGAAAACGAGTACCTTCCTCCTTAGTGCAAATTGGAAAGGTGCTCCGTAATCCACCGCTCCGTTTCTTCATCCTTATCCTGTAACTTATCATTCATAAGGTTCCCGTCGGGCTGATTGTTTAATGCGTGGCATGATTGGGTCTAAATTTGTAAGAATTTAGAGGTGAAAAAATTCTAGAGAGATGTAAGAGCGTTTGGATGCTTAATTATAGAGAGATAAAGTGAAAGTGAAGTTAGAACTGAATGTATAGGTGGTAAAAAGGGTAAAATGGTAAGTTGTTTTAAAAATTTTCACGCCCTCCCCTTTTGCTGCATAGTCGCATGCGCCACGATAGTGGTCAGCAATGTACCACCACTTATAAATTGCTCCATTTTATTCTTTCTCCAATCTTCTCACTTCCATTACTTGATTCTTTTGTGGCCCTTTTTCATCTCTCCTTTTATGCTTGTACGATCATCCACATAGTTCCGAATTCTTACTCCTTTTTCAATTTTATTTAAATAAAAATGAGCCTAACTATAAAATTTCAAACGTTTTAACAAAATTAACAATGAACTACTTTTCTATGGGTGGCCTCCTATGCATTCTTCTTTTAATGTCAGTAGCTCAACGCTTTGTTAAGCTCACGGTGGTTGGAATAAATGGCTTGATGGTAGCGTCTTCATTAGACTCAAAGTTTGAACCCGAGTTATCGTGTTACATTCCCCACCTTTCGTGTAATTTTCCTTTCCTCACCTTCTCCTTCACGAGTTCTTCTTCCTGAAAGCATTCCCAGGATTTTCTATATCCTCCCATTTGCCTCAAGGTTCAAGTTTCTTGAGATCCACTGGAGGTGAAGGAACTCCGTACTCTCTAGTGGACACCTTGAATGTCAATTTCTCCTTCCCTATTTGAAGAGTTAATTTACCCCCATCAACATAAATAATTATGCATACAGTGGCTAAGAACAGTCGTTCAAGAATTATCGAGGTGTCCTCATCTTCGCTAATGTCCAGAATATAGAAGTCCGTGGGAAAGATACATTTACCAACCTTTACAGACACATCTTGTATAGTTCCCATCGGTCTATATGATGTTCTATTGGCCGTCTTAACCAAAAACTTAGTGGGCACTAACTCTTTTAACCCCAATTTTAGACTGAAGGGGTAGGGCATCATATTTATGCTCACACCTAAATCTGTAAATGCACTGTATATAATGATCCTGTTTATACTACAAGGGATGAAAAAGTCCCCTGAGTCCTCTTTTTTTGTAGCTCTATTGGGGTCATCTTCCAGTGGTCGCTCCTTAACCTTCTTCTTGATGAACTCTTGTAATTTAAGCTTTGTCTGGATTTGTTCCGATACTACCTTGAGCTTATTTTGCTTAATCTCCCATAATTTTTCTGCTTCCCTTTTTGCATATGACTCTCGCTGTTGCGCAATAGGGAATGGAAATACACGTTGAGTTGTGTTAAGTTACTCAATCATGGGCTCACTCGAAGGGTCTTCTTTAATCACTGGACCTTCTTCTTCATCCTTCACCTTCTCTGACTCCTCATCCTGAGTTTGACTGATGACTATGATTCATTCCTTCGAATTGGACTCGGTGTTGCTTGGAAAGTTCCAGCATACCGAGTCGACATTGCCTCCACTAACTGCCTCACTTGGAATTTTAGATGGTGTATAGATGAGGCATGGTTCTTCATTACTTGCTCAAATTTGCTCTTGAGCCTCCTATGTGCTTCCTTCAAGCCTCCGATCTTATCCAAAATTTTGTCCAATTTTAACTCCATCGAGCTTGCTTTATCTTGGTGAAAGCTCAATTACCCCAGTGGCCTGAACTGTCCTCTATTGTTAATTAACTAGGAGAAGTTCAGGTGATTCTTTCACTCGGGGTTGTAAGTAGTAGAGTAGGGATTATTCCCCCCTCATCCAAATTGTGCCCCTATATAGTTCACTTCTCCTGATTATCCTCTCTAATTAAGTAGCAGTCCACAATATCATGGTCTGTTTGACCATAGAGCTCACACTTCACTTGACAACCTTCACCTGGGCTGATGACGATGCCTTCATGTTGCTTAGTTGTTGTGTCAAATTATCGATCTTCACTTACATGTCTGTCATTTGATCAACCGCGACGATTCCTTTTTACTCTCGAAAAGTATTAGGCTACCTACCTCTCTTGCTCGTCCATAAGCAACTGTTGCTGGCCATCTCCTCAATCAACTCCTTTACTTCATCAACCATTTTCCTCATCAAAGATCCTCCTGATTCTAAATCGATCGTGTCTCTAGTAGGTGGGTTCACTCCATTGTAGAAAGTCTGTAAAAGGAACTCCTTTGGTAGGTTGTGGTGTGGGCACTTCCTTTGCAGATCCTTGTATCTCTCCCATGCTTCATAAATTGACTCCCCGTCACCTTGTTAGAAATTGGTTATTTCCTTTATTATCTTTGTGGTCTTTGTCAGTGGGAAGTACTTGTCTAAAAAAGCACACACAAGATACTCCCACGTAGTGATATTGGCAGGGCTCAGTGAATGATAAAAAGCCTTAGTTCTATCTCTAAATGTGAAATGAAATAGCCTAATCCTAACAATGTCCTTCGACATCTGGTGATGCTGGAAAATATCACAGATCTCGAGGAAGTTCACGATGTGCACTTTAAGATCCTCATTCGCAAATATGTGAAATTGGATGTTCTGCTAAAGCATATACAGGAGGGCTGGCTTAATCTCGAATGAGTCATTTAAACAGGTGGCCTAGCCACTCTTTGATTCGATGGGTTGAACCCTAGCCTCATAAAGTCCATGAGGGTCCTCTGCTGCCGTCCTTGATTAGCTTCTTAATCCATATTTCTCTGAAATTCCTCGACCATTTATGATTTTCCTAACTCTTCGTCTTCCTCTCGCCGAGCTTTCTTAAGGGTTCACTCTAATCATCTGATATCTAAATCTATTGTCTCCATTGCAGGACTAGAACCTCTCATGAATCTTGTATTCATGCAAGAGCATGCTTCCTAAAATGAATGAAAGAAATGAAAACACAAATTAAAATTACTCTAACGCCTTAAACTATAGAACTAAATTGCCTCCCCGTAAACGGTGCCAAAAACTTGTTCGCAAGGTTACACACGTTAAGTTTTAATATTTATTAACTTTGGTAAATTTCGCAAGCGCACGGGTCATTTGTGTATTACTTTAGGTATCAATCCCACGAGGAGGGGAGTCTAGACCTAAAATCTAAGGTCGTACTAAACTACAATAATTCAAAATGAATAACTAATGCAGAAAATAAACAAATCAAATAATTAATTTCAAGAATTGAATTAAAACAAGTCACACAAACCAATCCCAAAACTAACCTAGAAACCATCAAGTGAGAGAAAGAAGGTTTTAATCCCAAATTAACGAAAACCTAATCAGTTGTGTAATTATTGAATTAAGGGGTCTAGATGGTCCTAAGGTGAATTACTCTCTCAAGTTATAATTCTTAACCCTAATTGATAATCCCTAATTTAAATTATGGAATTGTGATCTCTCGATTCACAATTGACCCAAAACCTAAATTAGTTCTAAATTTTCTAATAATCTACCGGGAATCTATGCTCGATCTCTCATTACACGATTATATCATTTTGATTCAATTCTTTACCTATCAAATCACCTAACTTTCGTTATCCTAATTTGATTATTTTCACTCGGCTCACCCTTTCAGTCTATTGCCAAGTTATTAAGAGAAGAATTAAATCACAATTAAATCAATGAAAAACACAATCAATCAAACTTTATTATTCTCAAAAATCAAAATCCTAAGGGTGAATATAAACAACAACTCAACATTCGACACAACCTATTCTCAACACCTATTTTAATTCTATATAAGAATTAAATTGGAAACAGAATTACGGAGGCAGCGATAGTGGGAAACCATTTGTTTTGGGAAGTACGTCGCGTCAAACTTCTTCTCCGTGTTTCTCTTCCTTTGTCTCCTTTCTCAATCTCTCTATTTCTCTCTAGGTTCTTTGAAATTGACTAACGTGAAGGCTCTCCTTTCAGACTCTCCAAGACAGTTGCATATGTCTTATAATGACGTATTTATACTTTGCATGCTCTAGGTTAAAGTTAGGGTCAAAACGGACTGAAACATCTTGCGAAACTCAAGTTTTTGCTTTAGCCTGACGCAGGCCACGATCGTGGCCTTGCTTGCCATGATCGTGCTCAGTGCCTAAACCTTTCTGTCACGATCGTGGCCTTGATCCAAGCTCTCTATCATGACTGTGCCCAAAGTGCACGATCGTGGCCTAGTTGCCCTAGCTCGTCCCTCTCTGTCATGATTATGGTTGGCCTGTTGTGCCACGATCTTGGCCTATATTTTTGGCCTGAAACTTTTCGCAATTTCTCCGTTCTTCTCCGTTTACCATAAAACACAAACAAACACATCAAGGTACCTAAAAAATGTAATAATTAAGTTCAAATAATCATACTAACCTATAAAAACATTTAAACACACAAACTAACACAATTAAACTATAAATACACACTCAACACTTAAATTCACACTAAATACAATTCAAATGACAACTATCATATGCTGCATCAAATTACATCATATTCTATGATATGAAACATCATTACATACTACATAATCTCCATATCTAAATGGAATAGCTAACATAGGTATTGCAATTATTTGGTGTTTTAATTGCTCAGAGTTTCTCACTTCTTCATTACCTCTATTTTGTTTGGGTTTCCCAATATGCCATGTTTAGGTACTATATGACCCAACCTATTAGTTGATCTAGCCAAGATTCACACTTACTGAACTTGACATATATTTGCTTCTCTCCCATGAGAAGCAAGATTTACCTAAAGTATTCAAAATATCCTTTTTAACTTTTTGAATATACTCAATTGTCATCTTAAGATCACAGTCACTAATTGATCCAAGCAAGGTTAGAACACTTTATTCATTATATCATAAATATTGCCAGGGACATTTGTCAACCAAAATAAATATCACCAGGACTCAATGCACCCATATCTGGCCATCGAAATTCTTAAGTAACTAGTTCCTCAGATGTGGTAACACTATCTCATAATTTTCTCAGTCTCCTGATTGATTTATTTTCTCAAATGACTTTCTCCATTCATTCGATTTCCTCTAATTTCTCATTGACTTATTCTAGTGTCTATTCTTTCATACTGGTTCTCCACACATTTCAATTTATTTACAATCTTAACTTCCTGAGTTAGTAACACATTCATCAAATCTAACTTGTATCTCCTGAACATATTAGCATAGAATATAGTGTGGACCTAAGTTCTTCTCACATTAGCAATAGTGTTACCTCAAATTCAACAATCCAATCAAATAGTTGGATAATTTACATCAAACAGAATGCATGCATTCTCAATAATATATTCGACTTCGTATGCCTGAGTCTCAGTTAGAAATGGAACTCCATCATTTACTTTGGATTTGTTCCATCATCGTTCATTCTTAGAAGTAAACCATCTAGTCTACGTAACCTAATCTGGTGAAATTCTCTATCAAAAGAAAATTTCTCTTCTCAATCATCTATACTCTCTACATACTCTTTATCAATCAATTATATTCATTATTGCTTTTCAGCCATTCATAATACCTCAATAAGATCAATTACTATCATACCTTACATGATTCGAAGATTCTTTATAATGAAGCTCAATAAAATAGGAAACATATTCATTTACTCTCATACTTTGATTTGTATTAACAAAATCATTACATCTTATCTAGAGATGTATTTTTGAAATGTCACCAATGAACACCTTATACTAATGATACTTCGATCTCAATTGATTATAGACATCATTTCTCCCTTTTCCCTGCCTACGATCGTGGTAGACCTTCCCACAATTATGACAGAACCAATTAATCTCAGCTAGGATCATGGGGACTATGCCACGATCTTACCTTACTTCTTTTTCCTCGAGTCCATCATACATAGCAACATCATTTACACTCTCATTCTATCCCCAATTGATCACTATAAAAACTTTCATGCGCTGCTCTAATTCATCTTAAATTTTTAATTGTAGGGATTATGACTATAGAATATTCAACACGTCATAGAGCACTTCCTATACCATATATGAGTATATACTATATACATGCTCAATAACATCATTCACCAAGGTAACCATATTATCAAATATACACTCATAATAATCAATCAACTTAACCTTGAGGACTTTGATATATATCGCTATCATTCATTTCATCTTATAGCTATCATTTATTTCATCTTACACATGTGCATTTTCAATTAATTCAGAATGATAGATATATATAACCATCATGAAAACCCTGATCTCAAACCTATAGACATAACCTTATAATCAATCATAAACTCACATTAAATTAATCAATAGCCCTTTCAATTCCAAGTTCATCTTCTCAAGGTCATAGAAAATTTTGTTTTCTTTCAGCTTGGCTTGTACACTTTAAATCTTGTCATCATTATCGTATCTCTATTTTCCTTAATCAATCAATGACAATGTATTCACATCTATATCACATTCAAGGATATACCATCACAATACATTATTAAGGTCATATTCGATGACACACTCATAGACACAAATGCATTGAATCTTTGTTTATCATATCAAACCATATACTATTTCTCCTTTCAAGATATCCACAACTTTCATTTTCTCCCTTTTTGATAGATCATCATCCTTTTTATTGCTTTTAACAGCTCTACTTTCAAAAAATGCTCATATGTGTGACTCATGTAAATGTGAATCAGACTGGGGATCAGTTGCTATTGCCTGCTATGACATGTTATGATGTATGTATTCTGACATATATTTTGAAAAAATGCCCATATAAGACACTAAGCCTGGGCTCTGATACCAAGCATTGAAGCACCCCACTTCCACCGAGCACATCTTTATACATCTCAACAAAATTCGGACACACACTCTATGTAAGCGACACGTTAGAGTAATCAAATAGAACTTATTGCAAACTTTTCTCAAACATCACACGCATTTTTTGAAAAACCAATAATCAATAATTGCCCATTTTATTCAAAAACATTTTCAATTACAAATATTACAAACAACAAACATATCATCTGAATTCCAATAATCATTTGGGCCCATGAAAAATACAAAGCGTGTTTAGCCATAACTATTATTACAACTGAATTCATTTATACAATAAATGAACACTTGCGGAATACAATGCTTAATACAAAAATAACAGAAAAGGTATGTAGACTCCAATTGATCCCAACCTCTATCTTTTATCTGAATGCAGTAGTTAGACTCCAATTTGTCTAACTGGAGATCTCCCTGAGCCTGAAAAAAATGTTGCAAATATTGAGTTGAGTTTTGCAAACTCAATGAGTGGACCATTCTCGATGGGTCACTCAATCACATAACACATCAATTCATGTAATCACGTAATTCACATCATTTCACTAATCAACATGTTGAATCACATACACTTCGTATTCACTTAATTCATATTTCACATTTAGAAATCATTTAAATTATTTATTTCAATCATTTAAATCATATATATCAAATGTATATACAATGCTTCTAAGACTCACTGTCAATTGTTATTATTACGACCGAGTGCCTGTAACTATCCCCTATCTATTATGAAAATCGAGCTCATTAATAACTGTACCTTATCTGATAGGGATACAGGGCTCATTTTACATAGTGAGCTAGAGGCTTTTACCATATTCTAAGCTTTAGGCTCTTTTTCACTTTTTAAACTTTAAGCTCTTTTTCGGTGGCTACTCTAGTCACAACAACCTTTATGTTTTCATGCATTCATCTAATGAAATGCATCACATGTATTCAGTCAATCAATTGTGTTCAATCTTACACTTTCACATTCACGTCCACATTCTCGTTCACATTTATGATCGGACCTTAGTCCGAAATTCAACATTTAAGTTGAGAAACACTTATTCAGTCAAATTCACACTCAATGAGCACTTCCAACGATTTTTAGATGCGTCAAATTCCTAAGACATTTATTGCTTGTAATCAACACATTCACATCACATAATTTAATACAGAAATTTAAAACAGAACAAACAATGAAAGTGAGACCATCTAGGAGCACTCACAGTACACTCAAGATTAGCATTTGCTTCCATGATCCGGAAACATCTGCATGTAGATGTTGAATCTTTTATAAAAATTTCATGTAACACACACATTGTACATACAATACTAATTGAACGTCATATAAACATTCAGTTATACACATATGTATATGTGTAATGTATAATGCATGCTCATATTGACTATTTTGGGTATTTATCCTTAATCATGTCATTTGATTTTTAGCAGCATTATTTTTGTGTGTCAAGCTTACTCTAGGTTCATACCTCAAGGAACTTGGTCATTCAAATAACACAATTCAATCATTCATCATTTCTTTCCTAGCATTCTAAGTTCACATAATATTTAAATTCTCATTCATTCTTACCCAATACACATCATTCAATCATTCATTAAGGTTATTTTAGTTTCCTAAGATCACAAAATATCCCATTTATCATTCATCTTTACTTAATACTCATCATTTATCTTAATGGAATCTCATTAGCCATCATAGGTTCACCTTCATTCTCATAACATCCCAAAATTCCATATTTGAACATTTGATATACGACAATCTATTCTTATGTTTATATCCTCAATTGTCACCCTAAACATATCACTCATTTTTATCTCTTATTTCCACATCAAACTAAGTACATTTCAAGCTCTATTCAAGCCTAAATGTATCATAGGAAAGCATTGATCAGTCTACAATATATATATATATATATGATTTTAGGACATAAGGCATAACGTTCGCTGTGGACATCGAATTAAAGTCATTCAAGTACGCTTTCGAATAGGACTTCGAGTTCTACAACTTCCGTGAAGATCTAAAGAGAGATTTTACCGTCTAAAGGGTCAAAATCATGCATTTATGTAGGTGTCTAGAGAATGTCCGCCCAACAGACTTATGTCCCTCCAAACAGACATGAACGGGGGGCTAGAACGCTGGAATTCTAAAGAGTGTCTGCCCAGTAGACCTTAAGTGCGCCTAACGGACATCTACTAACCATTTTCTAGATTTCCAACTCCTACAAGTTATATCTAACACATCTTATGCATATCTTTATTATTCCTACTTCAATTCCTCTTAATTCTCACCTCCATTCCAATTTAATACCATTTACAACCAAATCATAATCTATGTTTGATCATCAATCCAAAAACAGAACATTCCTACTTATACACATTCATCATAAATTTCTGTACATGTTTAACTCCCTTTATCACCTTCATTTCACCTCTAACTTATCACACTAATTCTTTCCACTTCAAGACACTATAATACTCTTTTTCATTAGCTTCAAACTCATTTTAACTCATCTTTATAACACCCCCAAACAATCCACGTTAATATAAGGAAAACCGAGCATAAAAAAATCCATTCACTAATTAAAATTTTGCACTTCTTTATACACCATTCTCATAATCATTTAACCCAAAAGCACTACTACATCAATTTATGAATCATTACTCATTATATATGTAAAAACAAGACATTTACATATCCAAGTTTTCTCATTTACGTTTCAACATATATATACCCTCATTTCATGATCATTTAACCCCTAACTATCTTCATACATGCTTCATTCATTAAATCAAGAAGGATAATCCTTTATACTTACTTGTTTAGCTTTAAAGTCTTTAAACCACACTTAACCCTAGCTTTCCATCTTTATATGATTATCATCTTGCCAAGGTAGAATAGGTGGGTTTTTATTAAGAAGAAAGGATAGCAAGATCTTTGAAGTAGCTAGTGATGGAAGAAAGCAAGGTTCAACTTTGATGGTTAGAGAAGAGAGTGTCGTGATATGGAGGTGAAGAAGGAAGAAAATACGAAGAAGAAGAGAAGAAAAGAAGAAAAGAGAGCATTTGGCCAAAACAAAATGAAAGAAGATATGATCTTTTAGCATAACATCGTGGGTTAAGACAAGTGGTGTGGCAAGTGACAAATGATCTTTTAGCATAACATCGTCAGTTAAGACAAGTGGTATAGCAAGTGACTGCCACATGTCACTTTCTCATGGTCCTCTTTTTGTCTTTTTAAAATAGCTAGTCTATTTGTCTCTCAATTCTAATTCAATTGACTCCCAATTTTAAATGACATGTGTCATTAAATCCCAATATCATATATCAATTATTTATTTTATCATTCGTCACTTATTTTTACTACCCTTTATCAATTGTTCTCCTACTTGGCATTTTTCCTAGTCCATAAATACCCAAAATTCTAGAAATTCTCAAATTTCAACAAAAATTCTAAATCACTAATTTTACACACCAACTAAATTTTCAATACACATAATCCATAATTCACATTATAATCACATTAAAACAATCATTTATACCCAGAAATGCCAAATGAGTGCATGAACA
>JANQBM010350785.1:0-19703 GCA_025594535.1 Erythroxylum domingense
TCATCTTGTTTATGTTTTTTATTATCCTTATACCATATCATGTATAGATTGGCATGATGATTTGGATTTGTTGCTTCCGCTGGAAAAATGATTTCTTAAAAGTTTTGAAATCTACTGTTTCTCCAAATATTGCATGCTTTCTTTTTCCAATCTAACACCTATCATTAGTGACACTTAGATAACCTATATTGAGGGGAGAGAAATTAGGGATAACATTCTCTTTATTCAGGAGTTGTTTGAGAATTATAAGTAAAAAATCTCCAAAGTCATACACAATAAAGGTATATTTAAAAAAGGCATTTGATTCTCTTAATTGCCCTTTTATCTTTTATGTTCTCTAAGCCTTTAGATTCTTTCCTAAGTTCCTAGGATGGCTAGAGTAATGCATCAAAACCCTCTCTTATTGTATTCTAGTGAATGGAATGCCTTCTTCGCTTTAAAAGGGGCTAGGGTAATTAAGCAATGGAATCTCCTTCCCCTTACTTATTTGTTCTAGTTATAGAGGTCTTATCAAGATTAACTAACCACAGTATCAAGGTGGAAAAGGTTTTCAGATTTGGAAAAAAATGTAAAGGGCTAGTAATTCATCACTTAGCCTTTGAAGATGATTTATTACCATTCTTAGAGGTAGATGTTCATTGTCTTAAAGCTTTGATTAGTGCTATGGAAATGTTTAGAAGCATTTTAGGGTTAACAATGAATAAGAAGAAGAGTTACTATTTTGTCTCTACCTCTGCCTCGTACTTATCAAGATGGTTTGTTAAAATATCTAGATTATAGGAAAAAAATTTCTTTTCACCTATTTGGGGATCCTAATAACCCAAAAAGACTTACATATTCTTATTTTTTGCCTCTTATCTCTAAGGTAAAACAAAGGATTGTCATTGGTGCAATAGTTCTCAAGAGACTCAAGTTAATCAAGGTAGTGATGAGCTATCTACATATTCATTGGTTTGTATATATAGCTCATCTCAAATAAAGACCATAGAGAAGAGCTTTAAAAGTTTTCTATAGGCAGGTGCATTTAATTCCTCTTATCTTGCAGAAGTTGTTTATAAGCAAATGTGTCTCCTGAAGCTAATCAATAAGACTTTGCTAATCAATAAAATTTATAGAATACTCATGGACAAAGAATCTTTATAGGTGAGAATGATTAACTTCCATTATCTCATATAATGTGACTTCTAGATGTGTGAAGCAAAATATGATGCCTCCTGAACTATGTAGAACATCTAATAGATCAGTAATTAGGTTAGGCTATAATTTAAATCGAAGATAGGAGATAGTGCAAATATAGCCTTTTGGTTAGACTATAGGTGCTTTATAGGTCCTCTAATAAAGGATAACCCCTACTTTCATTTGAGGACTATATTTCCTTAGAATGCTTTAGTAAAATGAGTTGTGTTTGATAATCAGTATAATATTGATAAGACAATGGGGAGTAAAATATTGAGTTTAACCTAAAGGTTAATAAAAAAACTCTGATATTGACAAAAGATATTGTAGGGAGGTTCATAAATAGAACATGCAGAGAAGTTTTAAGAACTACAAATCTCCAATTCCTTGGGATAACCTAATTTGATTGCCGTTGGCAATACCAAGGTTGTCTTCCACTCTTTGGAATAATTGGTAAGCTTCCAAATAAGGAAATATTAATTAGACATAACTATAATGATAGGTATGTACTTTGCTTATTGATACTGGAATCCATGGAGCATGTATTACAGGAATATTTTCTAAGCTTGGTGTAATTTTGTTAGAGCATCCTAGGTTGTATTATCTAAAAACTGTGGGAACAAAGATCAGAACTATCCTTTTAAAACTAAACTTTGGAAGATTAGTTTATAAGGTCTGAAGGGAAAGAAATAATAGTAAATTCTAGAATAGGAGAAGATCCAAAGAGTAATTGTTTTATAAGCTAGTAACGGGCATATAAGAACATTAGCTCATACTCAATAGTAGAGATGGTTCTAGTACTAATATTGACCTGTATATACACTAAGAAAGCTACCCAACTATCACTAATATCTTTAGTACTACAGGATTGCCTATTGAGAAGTTTGGATAAAGGTAGGAGAAGATTGCTCAAGAATTAAAACTACTAACGAGCAGTTAGTACTTTGAAGCAGAAAGTAGTCAGTCACATATCTTTGGACAATGCACGTATAAGTATGGGTGAAGCACTTAAAACAATATGCAAAAGAAGGCCTATAATAAAAATTAGTGATTAGTTGGGATAAAAAGAAATAGAAGCATACTTTGGAACAACTATCTGTTTAGAGAGAAGAATATAAGGAAGATGAAGCCAGCAGATACTCAATGATAAATAAAAGATGATTAAGTGAAGCAGTAAGGCAACATGTAAAAGACAACATCAATAATAAGAAGCAGAAGGTGTGAAGATTCACACTTGAAAACTAAAGCCTGTCTATCCACTAACTTCCCAATGACTAATCATTACCAAGGTTTTAAAAACCAGACTAGACCGACTGGTTTGATAGAAAAAATTTTGAACCAACTAGTGATCCAGTTCGATTTCACCTAATAACCTCTATGTATAAAAGTCAGCCAATTTATCAATGAACTGGCCAGTTTTTTATCAAATCAGTCCAACCAGTTTTTCACTGTATAGAACTATAGATTTGGGTTACTCAATTTCTACCTATTCATCCTTAACAAGCTCTAGATCTTTTGTTAGAGAAACAGAGGATGAAATCTTGGTTTCAATTTTGAGTTACACAAATTAAGAGAGAAAGCTAAAAATGTGAGGTTTGAGTATAGCAGTTGCTACCGTTGAAGCTTCTCTTAGAAACTGATGATCCTTCAGACATTGAAGCTTCTCTTGGAGGATTGTTAGTGTTTACTTGTTATTTTTGATCAATGGTTTTGCAATGGCTCCTGCACAATATGCAATTTCACATCCATATGAGGACGTCTCAGTTACTATGATGGTGTTGGTCTTCTCAAAGGCAAAGCTCTCAAGACAAGACTCTATTATATCATTTCTCCACATTTAGTCCTATCCTACAAACAACTTTTCCCATCTTTTTTGACCTTTTGGTTTCTCTTCTATGCTTTTGCTTCATTTTTAAATAATTCAGGTGTGGGATGCTCTCAACATTCTTAATGCTGCAAATGTTTATTGCCCTGAAATTTCAGAAGATGTGTATGTATATAATACATTTATAACTCAGGTTGCCTTTTAGTCCTTTATACTAAACCTCACTAAATTAGCCTTTTTTCTTTTCAGAATTGAAATTCACTCCTTGAAAGTTGTTTCAAAGCGCTTAGTTGGAAAACCTAAAGAGTGGAATAGTGAGTTTACGATTATTTCCTTTTGCATTTATATTTTAGCAGATATATACTACGCCCAAACCTACTTCAAAGCACATAAGCTTGGTTGTTAGAGACTAATAGGTAATTGCAATTACATTGCATATTAATTAGAGGTTTGTGAGAGGGCTATTTGGTAAATATGAAAATATGTGGAGTTAGTGTGTAAGGATATGTTCAAATTAAGACTTTGCTCTTATGGAAATTTCTCATCTTCTTAATATGGAGACATAGCATTCTTAATTCTTTGGCTTTGATTCTTTGACTTAAAGCGCTTTCTTACTTAGCATATTGTAATGTTTTAGGATCCTCTTGAATTTTGCTATTCAATTTTATAGGATACCACCTTATAAACAATTTCGATTTTAGCATTTCATGGTTTGATATAACCCACACTTAAGTTCTCCTTTTACATATGGCTAAACATATAATTGGTTTCTATTCTGAAACTGATATCCGAGATGCATTATAAAGAAAGAAATATATAAGAAGATCATCTTGATTAGGAAGTAATTGAAGTGATTATCTTCTTTAGGTAGTAATCATCTTCCTTAGAAAGTTTATTATTGTCATAAGTCTATTTTTAGTAAGAGAATAAATTAACAAATTTTGATTATATTTTATTTTCTATCCCCAAAACAATCTCTTTCTAGTTTATACTTGTTCCATCTTTTCTCCTTAATTTTCCACTTGATGCAAAAGACCTAATTGTTGTGGCCCTTGGGTGGTAGCTTGTTGTTGAACTTCTAGGGGATTTCCATTCTATAACTCTTCTTTATCTGTAATATAGTTATCCATTTCTACCCCTCCCTTTGTTTATTGTGTTGTCATGTTTTCTGTTACCAATCGTATATGCTATTGATCCTTAATATTATGTTCAATTTGATCCCCCTTAGCTGCGTAGGGATGATTTCTATCTATTTGAATATCTAATTCTTAATCCACCGGTATCCTTTTCTACACTTCAAGTTCTTCAATTTTTATTTTGCCCTCCGTATTATTCTCATCAAGCCCCATTAATTCTCTATAATCTCCCTTAACAAAAACTTTCCTATCTGGCGTCGATGTTGCCTCTGAACTGGCATCAGGATGCTACTCCATGGGTCTCTCTATATGAGAGAGCTACATCGCTCTCCTATCTTCTGTCTCTCTAGAGCTCCTTCTGTTTAGCCTAAATGTTGCAAGAATGGAGGCCCCCTTCAAGGTTTCATTCTTTTCTTTTTATAGTTCATTCTATTTAAGGTAAAAATTATGTTTTACTCAGCCCAAAATGTCTAAAATAATCCTCGATAAGTTGATATTAGAAGCAACCCCCTAGCTGTCATCGTGTAGGCTATGATTGTGGCCTGCATGACAAGTTTCTATCACGATTGTGGCAAATTGGCACTCCATCATTCTTCTATCCACAATCGTGGCCAACTAGTCCACAATCGTGGCACTGGGTTCTTCCTCTAACCTTCTCCAAGTCTTCTCTTCTTTGCTTTAATTCTTCCTCATTCTTGTTCCATGAAGACAAATGGATGTGAATATTCAAAAAACAACCTAAATGTAGTGCTTTCGACTCACTTTAACTTCTTTGATTCCGAATCGTACCTAAAACCATATATAATTCAAATTGAGTATCTTAAGAAATTTCATATCATTAATCGCTAAATGTTATGGAATAATTATATAATTAATTAAGCAAATGTCAATTTCCCCTACATTTAGCTTTTGGTCGTCCTCAGGTAGAATATCAAAATTAAGCTTAAAGACCCAAAGCATTGACTCATTTCCCATATTTCCTAAGAATACATAATTATAGACAAAGATAAATGACTTTCAAAAACTATAGTAAGAACTTAACATTCTAAGCTTTTATTCATGATCAATCATCATTTAATACCTTTAAAAATCGAGCAATCTAATAGCAGACTTGGAAAATGTGTTTAAATAAAACATATTTATAGGGACAGTCAACATCGTCATAATCATGACATTCCACAACTTTTCATATCATTTCATTTCTCTACCACTAAGGTTCACATGCAAAATCATGGATCAAATAACTTTTCAAGATGTGGGCACAGGTAAGGTGAGATGTATTTGGGTCAAGCAGTATGACAGCCATTAAAGTTAGTGAAACAAAGCAACACTCAATATGACATCAAGTGCAAAAACCAATATTCCCTCACAATTGTGTACAACAGTTATAATGAATGCAAAAATGAAGTTTCACCACTCAAAATTAAACTCTCATATACAATCCACATGAAATATAACTAATCAAAGGGGATCACTCATAAAGATTGATGATAACATCATATTTAAATGACAATGGGTTAAGCTTCCAAGACAACATCTACCCCATATTCAGCATACTCAAATAACCCATTCAATACAACTTTAGGAGGAAAGTCTAATCATAAACAACTTTTCAACATATATGTACTTCCTCCTAGATACTTTTATTTAAACGTATACATTTTTTTCTTTTCTTTTTCTTTTTCTTTTTGCTTTTTTTTTCTTTCTCTTTTTCTTTTTCTTTTTCTCTTTTTTTAATAAAAACATTAAAAGAAATTACATTAACTTAGGCATTTCAATGATATGAAATAAAATAGCATCCTAATCATTATAGCTAAGCCACACATATGTACCCCCCTACACTTAGAATTTTATACATCCACAAGCTAAGCAATCACAAATGCTCCACTAGCTTTATGGCTTAGGTAGGATATTTGGTTAAGTTTAAAAGCATATAATGTCATTGATAGAAAAAGAAAGGTATAAAGCTCAAAGGAGCTTATCAAAAGAAAAATCATATAACGGGTAGGCTATTGGCTAATGTAGCTTAGAAAAACAAAGAATGCCTAATTATCTCCATGTTAATGCATGTGATAAGAATGTGGCCTTAAATAGAGATTTAAAGCAAAGTTAGGATGTACATGTCATGAGGGTAACACATAAGCACAGACAATGAGACATATATGGATGTGTCAGTATAATAAGGCTTAAAATCTCACCGATTTTGTCTACCACTAGTCACTATTCTTCTAAAGATAATGCATATCGACTAATCACAAGAGTAAAAGTACATGCTAAGTTGCCATGAAATTGTTTAGTCAATTCATTCTCTAATCATGACTATATAGTCCTATAAGCAATAGAAAAGAGAAAATGTTTGTTTTTTTGTTTTATTCTTTCTGTCATTTTGATTAAAAACTTAAAAACAAGTAAAAACAAACAAATTCAAAAACAAATATGTATATAAGAAACAAATGCAAAAATTTAATGAAAAGAAATTTACTTCCTTTGAGTTGCCTCCAAAGAAGCACCTTTGTTTAGGATCACTGGCTCGACTCCATACTCTCCTTACGTGACAAAATTATGATCTTCAGGTAGTATAGTTTGAGCTACTTCCACGTTAGGTAGTTCGGGATAGGGCCTTAGTTGATAATCCTTCATATTCAACATATGCCCTATCTTTAGATTCTTAATCTTCACTGAGTCCTTACACTTTTGGAATATCTCAAATGTCTCTTCACCTTGTTACTCCTTGTTTAATTTCTCTAACATGCTAGGAAAAGGCAAAGAGTAAGTCATAACAATAAATTAGAGTCTAAGTTAGAAGACGTATCCTTTTTGTTTTCAAGCTCCTCCTCAACTTCTTCAGCACAAACAGTTACTTGAGTAGTCCATTTAATATTCTCAAGCTCCTCTTCACTTTATAAGGCCTCTTCACTAACATCCCTTGGGTACACCTTAGGTTGAGAAAGTTGCATTTCTTCGCCTTATGATGTTATGCGGTCGAGAGCTTTCATTAACTGACCCATTTGGCTTGCCAAGTTATAGATCTTAAAACTTATTTCTTACTGGAATTGCATCTCTTCCTATTGTAATCGTAAAGTATTAGCAACATAAACATTAAATAATTACTCCAGAGAAGCTCCTAAGTTTTGTTGGTTTTCCAAATATAGGATGCTAGACACTATATCTTGCAGAAATTGCCTTACTTCCTACTGGAACTCATGTACACCTTGTTGAAATTGAATATAGTTAGCAGTCATAATATTTAACAAATCTTTCAGAGATGTACCTAAGTCATGATAAGAAACTTCTAGTTTATACAAGAATTGTTGTGCATCCTATATATTATCAAGGAAGTAATTTTATGGGTTATCCCATCCATAACTAAAGTTAGGTTGATTACTAACCTCAGTTATAGGATTGAGAATAAGAGTTATAAAAGAAATTACTTCTTTCCATGCCAATTTTTTTTCACAAACATAAAACAAAAAGTGAAAAGATCAAGAAATAACTAAAAATAAACTAATTACGAACAAATATATACAAAACATAAATTAAACTTAAGAATAAAACCTAAGAATCATACTCCTCGACAACGATGCCAAAATTGACAGTAGTGCATCATAACGCTAGTCAAAATAAACTAGAGCTACTACTATAGTAGTGGTGAGTCTAGGTCGATCCCACAAAGAGTATGCATAAAGTTATTGAAATGAAATTAATCAGTATTTAGGTTTTTGGGGGGTTTTGGTTTACTAACAAAATAAAGTAAAACTAACCTAGTGAAAACAAATAAAAGAAAACATTAAAAATGAAAAAACAGTGAATTCATTAGGGACTCAGTTCTTTGGTTTAATATTGGCCTACATAGTTGGACCCCAAAATTTTTCTTTTCTTTTATTTATTTGTTTATTTATTCACTGATTTATTCTATTTATTTTCTTAGAATTTAGTCATTTTAGCAAGCATGAATAGAAATTAGGGTTATTAAATGGAGATGTTGGAATTAGTTAGCGTATTAGACATAAGGGACAAAAGAAGGGGTAAAATAGAACGGACAAGTTAAATGAAGGGCAAAATGGGAGACCAAGACAAAATATGGGCTTGGCTAAATAGAAAAAAGAAGAAAATCGTGAAAGAAGAGAGGAGAAGAGAAGAAAAAAAATGGAAGTTAGGGAAGAAGAAAGAAAACGTGGAAAGAAGAAGAAGAAAGAGGATTTGGCTAAGCTAAGGTAATCTTCTTCTTCATTTCTTCTTGTCTAGGTAGAAAAAAAGAAGAAGTAGAGAAATGGGTTGGTGTTTGAAGAAATAAGAGAAGAAGAGAACCCATGTGATTTTTCATGGATTTCTAAACTAGGTTTTGTTTTCTAACCTAGATAAGATATGGGTAAGTTAAGTCTAGGCTAGATTTTATTATTTTGATTTTTAAAGCTTTACGAATTTCTTTTTGTATATTGAATTGAACGGAAAAATATGTTTCTTATAGGAAACCCCATCTAAGAGCAAGAGGAAAGGCAATCTTGAGCTTGGATTTTCAAACAATTAAGTGGGTAATATATTCATAGCTATTGTGTGATTGGGCAAATTCTTGCCTATATGTGTGTTTGTTGATTTTGCTTGCATTGAATTTCTTGAGATTGAAATCTTTGTGAATGTTTGAAAATGCACGATGAATTATGATTATGTTATGCCTTGAAAAAAGTTATGATATTTGTATAAAAGTAAAGAAGAAAGAAGTAAAAGAAGCATGAGATTATGGATTTGTGATTGACTATATTGAGTATAAAATTTGTTTGTGATTGGGAAAGAGAGGAACCCATTTCGTTAGTCACATACACATTGACCTATAGCCTTCTCCTGGTTGCTAGCTTGAGGCCACCAGATCCTAAGAAATCGAACTCGTTTTGTTCACGGCAGAAACTTCAGTTTCTCTGTTTCATTCCACGGAACTCTTGATCCATTTATTTGTGCATTGCATCTTTGAATTGTCAAGTATGATGCATTTGAGTGTTATATTTAATGGTTAAAGTCTATACTATGTGTTATGAGTTTTGAGCTAAATTGATAAATTATTGAATTGCTAAAATGAATTGAGAATGCTTGAATTGATAGCTATACATATACATATGCTTGAATTGTGGCTAATTGTCGATGGCTATAAATGTATTAGCCACTGAGCCATGTAGCTCAACCCATCCTTTTTCCCTCCTCAGGTGCAGAACGAGAAAGTTAGCAATCCTCGCAAGGCATCGGGAACTCCAAGATAGTTAGAGACTTTTGTACTAAGTTAGTGAACATTTTGGATAACTTTATAGGCATATCAAACATGAGCATCCATTTGTATTTTGTATTAAGTATTGATGTAATTGTTGATATGTAACTGAAGTTATGTATAAACTTTGTTTGATTCAGTAGTGAGATTTGAGAAAAGTTTCTTTTATATGTTCATGCTATCTTTGGACGAATTGCTATGGTTTTTGTAGGAAATGTATGCATATGTGTTTGTAAACTTAGTAATAGATGTTGGATGTTTCTGGTCCATTTCAAAGGTTTTACTGTGACGAAGCCAGAGTTTGGCCGCGACGAACTTTTCTTGGGAGACTTTCTGCTTGATCTTCAAAGGTTTCGCTGCAGCGAATTCTGATCTTGGCTACAACGAACTTTTCTATGCAAGCCTTCCGCTTAACCTTCAATGTTTCCTGTGGTGGAGCCAAAATGGTTTGCTGCGGTAAACTTTTCCTGAGGCTTCTCTGTACTCGATACCCTCGTTAAGTAGTTTTGTAATAAGTTTCGAGACCCTAGTGTCAACATTGTTTGGTATTAGAGCACGAGTTAGACTTCAAAAATAGGGTCTAACATTGTTTGGTATCAGAGTGCGAGTTAGACTCCGAAAATGGGGTTGTTTGGTATCAGAGCTTAGGTTTTTCCTAGGCTTAGAATGCATAGTGGTATGAATTGTTATGCTATGTGATAAATTGTTTGCATTGTAAAGTGATTTATTGCATTAAGTAACATGCATATTATGCATACATGTAGGGAATAAGATTAAAATAAGGTGTAAGCTAATCATTAGTGGTTTAAATTGAAGGAGTAAGATGCCACCTCATAGAAGGACACGAGGAGTTTTATAAGGATCAATTTCACCTAGCTCTCCGCTAAGAGAGGAGAGTACTGATGAATCTATAGCCCCAGGAAATGTTGAGGCTTCTGTAGGGCAAGGTAGTGAGCCCATTCGATCACAGAAGCAGGAGTCTTCTCGTCTATAAAAGCAAGTGCCTACGTCATTGGATCCGAGGATGTTTCAAGCATTTGCTCAGGCATTTGTTCAGGCCATGGGCCAGATACCACAAACTTCTACTCCAACCTCAACTAGGAAGGGGAAACAGTTTGACAAACTATGGAATATGGAGTAGTGGACTTCTATGGGACAACGAATCCAGAAGAAACTAAGACTTAGTTGACAAAGACCGAGAGGATACTGGATCAGATGGATTGTGAGGATTATGAGAAAGTTGTGTACGCTACAAGCTTGCTATAGGGAGATGCTCTACATTAGTGGGAAAGTGTACCGAGAAGTCAGTTGAAACCGTCAGTGCTCACATGGAAAGATTTCTTAGTAGTGTATAAGAAGAAGTATTTGTCTGAAGTGTATATCCAATAGAAGCAGAGGAAATTTCTGAGTCTTACGCAGAGGGAGATGACGGTGAGCGAGTATGAGTGCCAGTTTACGCAGTTGTCCAGATATGCAGCTGAGATGATGATGAGTAAGGCAGCTAAGTGCCGTAGGTTTTAATCGGGATAGCATTTAGCCATCAGAGAAAAGGTAGTGACACAAAATTTTTGTGATTTTCAGCAGCTGGTTGAAGCAGCGCTAAGGGTGGAGAATGTGGAGAACATCAAGAGTGTAGTGAATAGAAAGAGAAAGGGATGAGAACAGTTTTGGATGGGAGGTGATAATCCTATGTCAGAAAGGAGTTCCAGGACTTTCCTTATGCAATCTAAGGAGAGGACCAGTGGTGCAAGCAATTCTAGACTGATAAGAACTGTTTCTCATCAACTCTCAATATCGGAAGACAGTAGAAGGGGAGAAGGGGATAAGTCACCCATTCCTAAGTGTGATCACTACAGGAAACTCCATAGAGGGGAGTGCTATCGATTAATAGGAGCTTGCTTCAACTGTGGGGAAAAAGGGCACATGGTTAAGGAGTGCCCTCAGTATGCAAGATAGGAGAAAACTCAGATGCAAGCCTCAAGGAAGGTTGAGACTGGGGGATAGAAGATGACAACTGAAGTGGGAAGTTCTGAGACAGGTAAGACAGTGAACCCTCCAAAAAGACCAAGGGGGTAAGCAATAACTAGAGTGTTTGCAATGACAAGGGAGGATGAAGAGACATCTTTGGAGGTTGTGACTAGTACGATTACATTATTTGATGGTAATATTGTTGTTTTGATTGACTCGGGTTCTACCTATTCATTTGTTTCATCAAGTAGAACTGTGCATGGTAGAGATTTGAGTCTATTGGATACTCCTTTGATGGTTAGTACTCCAATTAGCCAGTATATTATTATTAGTCAAGTCTGTAGAGATTGTGAAGTACGTATTAGTGGGGAACACTTAGTGGTGAATATAATTCCATTAAAGATGGGGTGATTAGATGTGATACTGGGCATGGATATGTTAAAAAAGTATAACACCCATCTGGATTGCAAACAGAAGATAGTGGAGTTCAAATTTAATGGAGGTAGAATGATAGTGTTTATGGGGGATAGGAAAGCAAGCCCGCCTAGAATTGTTTTAGGTCTGATAGCAAAGAAGATGATAAGTAAAGAGTATGAAGCATTTCTGGCCTATGTGGTAGACACGAAGGCAGATAGAGGAAAGTTAGAAGATATTCTTGTGGTGATATTCTTGTGGTTAGGGAATTCCCAGATGTCTTTCATGAGGAAGTACTAGGACTACCACCCCTTAGGGAAATTGAGTTTCCCATTAAGCTTCTTCCGAGTACTGCACCAATATCGATTCCGCCTTATAGAATGACTCTGGCAGAATTGAAGGAACTTAAAAAGCAGTTAGAAGAATTATTGGAGAAAGGGTATATTATACCTAGCTCTTCACCTTGTAGAGCTCTGGTTCTTTTTGTGAAGAAGAAACATGAATCATTGAGAATGTGTGTGGACTACAGGAAGCGCAATCATATCACTATTAAGAATAGATATTCATTCTACGTGGAGATGATTTGTTTGACCAATTGTAAGGGGAAAAAGTTTTCTCTAAGATGGACTTGAGATCGGGAATCAACAGTTGAGGATAAAGGAGTTTAATGTGTTAAAGACTACTTTTAGAACATGGTATAGGAATTTTGAGTTTTTAGTTATGCCCTTTGGATTAACAAATTCCCCGCAGCCTTTATGGACTTAATGAATAGAGTCTTTAAGCCTTTCTTAGACCGATTTTTTATAGTCTTCATAGATGACATATTGGTTTATTCCAAGAGTGATAAGGAGCATGAGGAACATTTGAGGACTGCCTTAAAGATATTAAGGAAGGAAGAGTTATATGCCAAATTTGACAAATGCAAATTTTGGCTAAAGAAAGTGGCATTTCTTGGACATGTGATTTCAAAGCAAGGAGTACATGTGGATCCAAAGAAGATAGAAGCAGTTGCGAAGTGGGAAGCACCTAAAAGTGTAGTAGAAGTGAGGAGATTTTTTGGGTTTAGCAGGGTATTACAAAAGGTTTGCAGAGGGCTTTTCTATAATAGCAGCTCCACTTTACAAAATGACAAGGAAGAATCAGAAGTTTGTGTGGACAAAGGAGTGTAAGAATACCTTTGAGGAACTGAAGAATAGGCTCACAATTGCACCAATTTTGACTTTGCCTTTTAGTAGTGATAGGTATATAGTATATAGTGATGCATCAAAGAAGGGATTAGGGTGTGTGTTGATGTAAGGAAATAAAGTGATTACCTATGCTTCTAGGCAATTGAAACTTTATGAGATGAATTATCCTATATATCACTTGGAGTTAACTGCTATAATCTTTGCATTAAAAATATGGAGACACTATTTATATGGAGTCACCATCAGGTGTTTACAGACCACAGGAGTCTTAAATATCTGATGAGCTAGAAAGAATTGAATTTGATACAGAGGAGATGGTTAGAGCTACTAAAGGATTATGACTTGATGATAGAATATCATCTAGGGAAAGCTACTGTAGTGGCAGATGCACTAAGTAGGAAATCAACTATAGCATATGTGGAGACGGTATATCTTCCTTTATAAGAGGAATTAGCCAAATTTAAGGTGACATTAAGACAAGTTGAATCTAGTTGTGTATTAGCTAATTTTAGCGTAAGACCAGTGTTAAATGAGAATATTAAGGAACTGCAGAAGCAAGATAAGCATTTGAGCAAGCTTAGAGAGGAGATTAAAAATGGTAAACCGTCTGAAATAGAGATAAGAGAAGATAGATTGATGGTGGTAGGTAACAGACTATGTATTCCTGATATGCAAGAACTGAAAGACGAGATTCTTGATGAGGCAAATAATGCGCCTTATACAATGCACCCAGGAAGTACAAGAATGTATAAAGATTTAAAGGAACACTTTTGGTAGAAAGGAATGAATAAAGATGTTGTAGAGTATATTAAAAGATGCTTAGTGTGTCAACAAGTTAAAGCAGAACATCAAGCTCCTATTGGTAAGCTTAAACCTTTGTCTATTCCTGAATGGAAATGGGAGAAGATTTTGATGGATTTCTTGATGGGATTGCCAAGAACTAGTAGGAAGCATGAAGTAATATGGGTGATCATTGATAGGTTAACTAAGTCAGCACATTTCTTGTCAATTAAACAGACGGATTCCTTAAATGCTTTGGCCAAGAAATATATAGATGAGATAATCAGGCTTCACAGGATTCTAAGTTCTATAGTTTTGGATAGAGATCCTAGGTTCACCTTCAGATTTTGGGAAAGCATACAAGAGGCCTTGGGAACTAAGTTGCACTTTAATACAACTTTCCATCCATAGATTGATGGATAATCAGAGAGAACAATCCGGACTTTGGAGACAATGTTGAGAGCTTATGTTATAGATTTCAAAGGCTCATGGGATGATCATCTGTCGTTAACTGAATTTGCATATAATAATTCCTATCACTCAGGAATCCAAATCGCACTTTATGAAGCTTTGTATAGTAGGAGGTGTAGAACTTAAATTTAGTGGGATGAGGAAGGTGAAAGAAGACTTTTAAGGCCTAAATTAGTGCAAGTCACAATTGATAAGATTAAATTAGTGAAAGAGAGACTTAAAGCAGCTTAAGATAGGATGAAAAGTTATATGGATGCATATAGAAGGGAGATGGAATTTAAAGTTGGAGACAAAGTGTTTCTTAGAGCTTCTCCATAGAAAGGGGTTTTGAGGTTTAGTAAGAAGGCCAAGCTTAGTCCGAGATACATAGGCCCTTATGAGATCATTGAGAAGATTGGGCCTTTAGCTTATAATTTAGCCTTGCCATCGGAATTGTCTGAGATTTGCAATGTCTTCCATGTCTCGATGTTAAGGAAATATCGATCAGATCCTTCACACATAGTCCAGCCTTCAGAGGTTCAATTAAGAGAGGATTTGACGTATGAGGAGCAACCAATAGAGATCTTAGATTCAAAGGAAAAGATTTTGAGAAACAAGGTTGCGGAGCTGGTTAAAGTCTTATGGAAGAACCATTTGATGGAAGAGGCAACATGGGAACCTTAGGACATAATGAATGAGAAGTATCCACATCTCTTCGTGAACTCAGGTAAGAATTTTGAGGATGAAATTCTTTTAGTGGGGAGAATCATTGGACCCTAAAATTTTTCTTTTCTTTTATTTTTTGTTTGTTTATTCATTGATTTATTCTATTTATTTTTCTTAGAATTTAGTCATTTTAGCAAGTATGTATAGAAATTAGGGTTATTAAATGGAGATGTTAGAATTAGTTAGTGTATTAGACATAAGGGTCAAAAGAAGGGGTAAAATAGGAAGGACAAGTTAAATTAAGCGCAAAATGGGAGACCAAGATAAAATATGGTCTTGGCTAAATAGAAAAAAGAAGAAAATCGTGAAAGAAGAGAGGAGAAGAGAAGAACAAAAACATGGAAACTAGGGAAGAAGAAAAAAAACTCGAAAGAAGAAGAAGAAAGAGGATTTGGATAAGCTAAGGTAATCTTCTTCATCATTTCTTCTTGTTTGGGTGGAAAAAAAAAGGAAGTAGAGAAATAGGTTGTTGTTTTAAGAAAGAAGAGAAGAAGAGAACCTATGTGATTTTTCATGGATTTCTAAACTAGGTTTTGTTTTCTAACCTAGATAAGCTATGGGTAAGTTAAGTCTAGGCTAAATTTTATTATTTTGATTTTTAAAGCTTTATGAATTTGTCTTTGTATATTGGATTGAATGGAAAAATGTGTTTGTTATAGGAAACCTTATCCAAGAGCAAGAGGAAAGACAATATTGAGCATAGATTTTCAAATAATTAGGTGGGTAATATATTTATAGCTATTGTGTGATTGGGCAAATTCGTGCCTATATGTGTGTATGTTGATTTTGCTTGCATTGAATTCTTTGAGATTGAAATCTTTGTGAATGTTTGAAAATGCATGTTGAATTATAATTATGTTATGCCTTGAAAAACGTTATGATATTTGTATAAAAAGAAAGAAGAAAGCAATAAAAGAAGTATGAGATTATGGATTTGTGATTGACTGTATTGAGCATAAAATTTGTTTATGATTGGGTAAGAGATGAACCCGTTTCGTTAGTCACGTGCAAGTTGGCCTATAGATTTCTTCCGGCTGCCCGCTTGAGGCTACGAGATCTTGAGAAATCGGAATCGTTTTATTCACGACAGAAACTTCAATTTATCCTTTTCGTTCCACAGAACTTTTGAGTCATTTGTTTATGCATTGCACCTTTGAATTGTCAAGTATGATGCATTTGAGTGTTATGCTTAATGGCTAAAGTCTATGTTATGTGTTATAACTTTTGAGCTAAGTTGATAAATGATTGAATTGTTAAAATAGATTGAGAATGCTTGAATTGATAGCTATACATGTACATATGCTTGAATTGTGGCTTATTGCCAATAGTTATGAATGTATTAGCATTGAGCCGTGTAGCTCAACCCATCCTTTTTCCCTCCTCAGGTACAGAATGAGAAAGTTAGCAATCCTTGCAAGGCATCGGGAACTCCAAGATAGTTAGAGACTTTTGTACTAAGTTAGTGAACATTTTGGATAGCCTTATAGGCATATCGAACATGAGCATCCATTTGTATTTTATATTAAGTATTGATGTAATTGTTGATATGTAACTATAGTTATGTATAAACTTCATTTGATTCAGTAGTGAGATTTGAGAAAAGTTTCTTTTATATGTTCATGCTATCTTTGGACGGATTATTATGGTTTTTGTGCAAAATGTATGCTTATGTGTTTGTAAACTTAGTGATAGATGTTGGATGTTTCGGGTCCATTTCGAAGGTTTTGCTGCGGCGAAGCCAGACTTTGGCCGCGACAAACTTTTCCCGGGAGACTTTCTACCTGATCTTTGAAGGTTTTGCCACAGTAAATTTCGACCTTGACCACCGTAAACTTTTCCAGATAGGCTTTCAACTTAACCTTCAGTGTTTACTGCGGTGAAGCCAAAAGGGTTAGACGTCACGAACTTTTCTAGAGTGGTTTTCCGCTTGACCTTCGAATGTCTCTCTGCAGCAAAGTCAACAATTGACCATGACAAACTTTTCCTAAGGGGTCTATAAACCCGATACCCTCATTAAGTAACTTTGTTTGGTATCAGAGCGCGAGTTAGACTTCGAAAAGGGGGTTTGGTATCAGAGTGCGAGTTAGACTCTAGAAACGGGATCTAACATACACCCTAATTAAAGATATTTCAATGATTTATTGTTCTTTTACCTCTCCTTGAACTAGTGGTCGTAGATTAACAATAAACTTTGTTAATCCTAGTTTATCCTTATGTCCTGATTAATTAAGAAGAGATTGTTAATTAACCCTACCTATCGGATAACCTAGGAGACGTTCGCTAAGTTTAATCAAACAACCACCTTACAATTTAGAAAAACAGACCAATATAAATAATAATCATATAAACTCGGATTATTTAACCTAAGTTATGTTATCCCTAATGATTACAAACCATTAGTCGCTATAAATGAATAAGAAACACAATTACATATTGCATTCGATCCTAGCAATGGGTTCATACATAAAAATAACTATTAAAAACCTTTTATACATTAATACGGAATTTTTTTTCTTTTTCTTTTTTTCTAAATCATTTTATTAAAAATTTTAGCAGCATAACAACTATATTTTGACATCCCCAAAATTTTCAAAAACCTGTATAACACATTGTAAAACACTTCTAGTATTTCATATATCATCTTAACTTCTGGAATAAAACCTTAGGTCCACATCACAAGCAATCACAAACATATAATTCTCAACATTTTAAAAATGTCATTGAGGGTCAAAGCCCTAGTAGTCCATCAAGTAACAGATATTTACAGTCCCACAAATATTGACAAGATCACATTTTTGAACCTTTGCAAAAATAATTTAAAACATATCACATATATAGCAAAAATAACATAAACACAGCAGCACCCGACGATACAACTAATCCAGCGACGGAGTCCCAATTATGGCGGCATCTATACACATACCTGGGGTGGTTTGTTTAAAAACATAAAAATAAATGAGCTAAGTGAGTGTTAATCAATTTAGTTAAAAAGTTAAAAAAATTTTGTACCAACATAACTGAAATAGTCCCATACAATAATAAAGCTAATGGTAAAATTTTTGACATAACAATTCATTCTTGCATCATCAAATTTGTTAATAACGCAACATTTTGTAAAATATAATTTCAATTTTTTTGAAATACCATTTCGAAATGCTTTTTAACAATAAACTCATAGGCCTTGTTTGGTTGGCTTGGAATATTGTTTGGGAAAGTAATTATTTTCCTAAATTTTAAATTATCATGTTTGGTTCATGTTTTGGATTACTTAGGAAAGTAAAAACTTTCCCAATCTAAGGAAAGTAGTAGCACTTTCCTTAGATTCTAAATCCTATCACCCCCTTGGTATTTAGATTACTTCCCCTAGGAATTTAATCCAAAAAAATGTTAGTAAAAAAAACCCCTCTCTCTCATCTCTACGAAAATCTTTTATAAAACCTACCTCTCTTCAACTTCTCTCTCTCTGACTCCCGTCTGCCTCCTCTTCAACTTCTCTCTCTCAACTCCCGTTATCAGGTTCCCACGAGATTCTCTTCTTTTTCTGTGGGTAGTGATCTTTTTCGTTGACACAGTCATAGTTGATGTTTTAAAGATTCTGGGTATTTAAATATTTTTTGGTGGTTCCCACGAGGGTCTCTTGTTTTCTTTGAGTACTGATCTTCTTTTTCTTTGACAGTGACATAACTCATCTTTTTGGTAACGTTGTCATCTTTAGTTAGTTAAATATATCACAAGTTCTACTGCCGTTGATATTCCCTTGATTACTACTTTTGTTTTGCAAACCTGTGTGTATTTTCTCTAGTTAACTAGAGTTATGTACATCTCTTGTGTAAAACATGTGTAAAGTTACATTCATGTGTAAAACTACTATCTACGAAGAGTTGAGGTGTAAGCCATCTTTATGTTGGATATATTGGCTGGACTGCGTTTTTGCTGCAAAAGTAAAACTGCCTAATCTTAACTAATATCAAAGCTATAGTGACGTTTTTATGCTGTTGTCTAATGGAAAAGAATATAGTAATGATCAAGTGTAATCAACCTACATGTCATGTCGTTATATGGAAGAATCTATATAGTTTATCATTTGTTTTACCGTGCCATGGGAATTGGTAGAATTCTTTATTCTAAATCTTTATATAGTATGCTTGATTACATCTTTTCTTTGACACTCTCGTAGGTGATGTTCTTTGGAATAGATTATGGTACTTTTAATTTAAGTTATTTCAAATGCCTTGATTATGGTGTTTTAAATTGGACTAAATTAACGTGTGCCAAATGCGTTGATATTTAAGCTACATTCATGTGTTGTACCTATATTCATTCAATAAAGTTTGATTTTTTTATTTTCAAATTTGTTGATTAATTGATAGGTGATAAAGAATGGCTGGAATGGATTTGGCTGCAAAGGAGAAATTATTTTATTTATTAATTAATACGCAAAAGAAGCGATTAGACATGTTAAGAGTCATATTACATATCCTTTCCTTCGTAGTATTGCATCATGGAAAATATTGTTTGAAAGCTCCATACTCTGTTGATGAATATGATCGATCACGATATCTTCATAGGTTGATACATGCTATTGATTCAACATGTCGTTCAGAGTTGCGTATGGATAGATTCACATTTAGAAGATTAGTAAATATGCTTAGAACTATTGGCTGATTAACAGATACTAGAAACACAACTGTAGATGAACAAGTAGCAATATTTTTGTACATTCTTGGACATCACGAGAAAAATCGTACAATAAAAACTGACTTCTTACGCTCAGGAGAAACAGTTAG
>JANQBM010351195.1:0-19693 GCA_025594535.1 Erythroxylum domingense
TATATAAAATAAATATTAGTTTATAAATAATAATTTTTAAATTATTTATTTTAAAAAATTAAATATTTTTATTAATAATTTATTAATAAATATGATATAAAATATTAAAATAAATTTAAATAAAATTTTATTTAATGTATAATTATTATTAGTAATAAAATATCTATTTTATTTTAAAAATAAAATTTAAAAAATTACAATAAAAATTTAACTAAATAACAAATTAAAAAATATTTGAAGAAAAGAGAGGGGGAGGCGAGGTGGGAGAGAGAGAAATTTTGATTTTTTAAAAAAATTAAAATTTGATTTTTTTAGGGGGCGGGAAGAGGAGAGACGAGAGAGAAAAAATTTAAAAATTTATTATTTTTTTAAATTAAAATTTAAAAAATTTACAATTTAGTCCTTATATTTTTCAAAATTTTCGATACTGGCCAATATTTGACCGATATTTATAATATCAACTTATACAAGTGGATACCGACTAGTATTTAAATTTAGTACCAAAACTAATATTTTGATACTATTTTTCAATCGGTACGTACCGCCCAATACGGTATGGAATATATAACATTGTGTTCGCCGTGAAATGCTAACCAAAAAAATGAATGATTTGTTCTTCAATTTTATCCCTTTTCTCAACTTCCTTTCATTTAAGATTCTCTGATTTTGTTAACATTTTCCCTTTCTTCTTTTTCATTTTTGGTAGAGATGGGATCTAAAGGTTCGAATAAAACTAGGCACTAGGGACCGGGAAGTACTCACTCTCTTTCCTATGCCTGTTGATGTTTGCCTCGCCAAAAATAAGTAAGCAGGGAGCTGTTCACTATATTTTTAGGTATTTTATTTGTTTTCTTAATTGTTATGTTCCATTGAATAATTTGTAAGTCGCTATTTTTTTAACAATGAACGAGTCTCGCGATTGATCATATGATTACTTTTTTTTAATTGTTTGGTTTTAATGTTTGTACCTTTAAAGATGTATTAATTATGGGAATACAATATCAGAAAATTATATTCTTATTTTTTCTTTTTATTTTTTAATTTTTTTGCCTTGTTTGAATTCTTTAGTCCAACAAATTAATACCAGAACCATTTTTTAAAAGAATTGTGAGAATTTGAGGGTATTCCACACTCAAAATTAATCCATGCCTGGACTAAACGTAATCCATCAATCCATTATGGATTCAGAAATATTTTTTTTATAATTGTGAAATTTTGCATGTATGAAAGACCAAAAATGAAGTTTAACTTGATGTAAATGAATTTTGAAAATTTTGGGAGAAGGATCACAAATCCCTCCTTTTCCAAATAACCAACTATTGCTCAAATTGGGAATTGAAGAAGGCAACAAAAACCAAAGACAAAGGCATATCTATTTGTGATTGTATCAACCGAAATCTTTATGACTATGAGGTCAGCAAAAGATGTATGGAACTTTCTGAAGAAAAAATAAGAAGGAAATGAGAACGATGAAGGGAAGCAAATGCTAAATTTGATCAAGGAATTTGAGATGTAAAATATCAAGAAAAAAATCTTATAGATTTCTCATCATTGTCAATTAGGTAACATTGCTTGAAGATAAAATTTTTTATTATAGAATTGGTAAAAAAAATCATGTGATTGCTGTAGAAAGACTCGAGATAATAAATTTATTTTTGAAAAATTTTAAAGATCTGCTAAGTATTACACTTAATAGAGTTGATGAATGCTTTACAGGCTTAAGATCAAAGAAGGCTCATAAAATAAGACAACTCTATTGAGGGTGCTCTTCAAGCTAACTTAGAAATTAGTGAAGATGGAAAAGGAAAGAAAAAGAAAGCAATAAGAGTTAGACTAAATAAGATGTCGTAAATAACAGCAACAACAACAACAGTGGAGGAAGTAACAAAACAACTTATGCCAACACTGTGAGAAAAAGAGTCATCCATATTTCAAATATTGGAGAAGACTTGATGTTAAATGCAACAAATTTATATAGTTATGTGGGATTACAAATATCTTTAAGAATATAAATCAGCTAAAACAAATAGAGGCACAAATTACATATCAATAAAAAGAAGAATAATTATTTATGGCAACTAGAAATAACCTCTCCATCAATTAGGAGCAAGGCTTCGTACTATTAGACCTCCTGAGACTCTACGTTTTAGCAGGACTCTCATTGAATGTTATTATTGTTGTAGTTATTTTTGTTGCTCAAATGAAAGCTAATTGATTGACAATGATTACACTGATCTTACGATATACGATCATGAGCTCTTCAAAGAGCTCAACAAGTATGCTATTTCTAATGCTAGAATTAATAATATAGAATCCATAGTTATTATAAAAAAAAGTGCAATCAAGATTGAAAGTTGTTCAAGTACTAAACACAATCACTAATGTACCTGGAATTAATTAAAATGTGTTGGGTGTTAGTCAACTGCTTGAAAAGGGAAACAAAATTTTGTTTGAGGATAAAATGTGCCTTATTAATGATACAAAAGGATCTGACATATTCAATGGTAAAAATGAAAGGCAAACTTTTCTATTGGACTTAATAAAGAAGTAAGATGTTTGTCCTAGTTTAGACAATATAACAAAGCTTAAAGAAATGAGGTTATGATATTTCAATCATAGTGTACTATTGCTAAAGTAAATGCAGCTTATGTAAAGCCTTCTCTCTAGATGAACTCTTCTCAAACTATAAGGCATGTTAATATGGAGAGCAAAAAATGGTGTAGGGCTTGAGCCCGGCCCAACTCAAGGCTCAATTAGGCCTTAGGATAGGCCCGAAGCCTAATAGGGCTCGTGCAGGCACTTTTTAATTAAAAATAAATAATTTTTAAACTTTAAAAAAATTGTTAAATTTTTTTATAACATATCTTGTTATCTAAAATCCCTTTATTATTAAAATTATTAAGTTTAATGTCTTGCTTTTGTCAAAAAAATAATTAAAATCTATTTGATTAATTTTTTAAAAATTGATTGATGTTGCTTTAAATTACTATCTCTTTTTTTTACTAATCACTATTCTTTTAAAATCTATTAGTCTAAAAATTTTGTAACATATTTTTATCTAAAAACCTATTTAATAAAATGATGTTTGGTTCATTTTATGAGTCTGCTTATGCAATAAATATCACAACAATATTATGAAAATAATTTTATTATCATAATAAAAAAGTATCATAATGCTAATATTATCCAAATTGTTTAATGATACAATTTACAAAAATTAAAAGAAATTATCAATTACAGTTACTGAATTTGAGTAAACAAGCATAGAGAACATTTTAGAACTTGCATAAAAACACATAAGTAAAATGAATCAGAAAATAAATAGATGCAAATCTAGGTACTTTTTCTTCCTGAAATAAGAAATGAGCATGTAAATCTAATTTTTACTCAGAAAGTGCATTTTCTAGTTTGAAAGAAGCTAAATCTATAATTATATCTTCAATTGTGAAAAACCAAAACAATCATATGAAAAGTAAGTAAATTTAGAAACAAAGATTAAAAATAACAAACCCACAATAGATGAAAGGATATAACTAATCGCTACATAGTCAGGATCGTTAATAATTTGCACAATTTAATCCACATGTAGAAACATTAGTATGTAAATTATACCTTATTATGCAACAATTGTTTTAAATGAATATTCAACTCATAATAATCAACAATTAAATATACCTTCATAATTGAATTTTTTTAAAGAAATTTTAAGTTGAAAATCTAGTCTCTGTACCAATACCTATGTTAATATAAAAAGGCAACATAATATAATATAATTTATGATTGTCAAAATTATTATGATAGACGAAATTATTATATTAAATTATATAATTTACCCTTAATATCTTCATTATCTAACTAACTTCAGGCACACATAAGAGCTTTTACAATACTAGGATGAATTCAAACATAATGAAGACTAATTATCTGTCTGTCAGTACTAAAAGCAGACTTCAAAGCAACAACAAATAGTGGAATTGCTAAAAGATCTCTTGAAATTACTTGCATGATCAAAAAAGTACATTTATAGTTCTTCCACAATAGTAATACATTAAACTCTACACCTTGAACTTCAATCATAACACCTATCTCCAAATAGTTGTCCAACTCCATTCTACTGTAAAAAGTGCTAACCCTTTTTTTCTTTGATGAATTTTTCATATAATGGTTTCACATTGGTCTTAGATGAAGTTAAAACTGAAGCTACAGCTTAACTACTGTGATCCTAATTTTTTAATGTTAATTGATAATCATTAAACAAATTATACCCGAATTGTTTAATGACATCAACATACTCTTGAGCTTGATCAACAAATAAAATTTTATAAAAAAAAATAAACCTACCTCATTTTGTATTTCGGGCCTAACACAGAAATAATTGCCACAGTTTGTCTGACCATACACTAGTAAGAATTAAGCTTCTACATCATCTACTCTACTAAAGCCCAAATCACCTCATTGCAATCAAATATCCAATTAAATATAGATTTCTTAATCTTACACATACTGCTAAAGCAATTGTTCGAAGTTAGATGTTTTTGTTCCCAAGAACAACTCAATAGCATTATAAAATATTTCCAACTTTGTATAAAGTGCTTTAGGCAATTCCTATTGCTCTTCTATCAACAAGTAATTATTATTGAAAATCCCTTTGTCTTAGCTTGCTAAACACCTTCTTAGCTTGCTAAACACATCAACATACTTGATTGCTAACTCTAACATCTTCAATGTTGAATTCAATATGGTAGGATAATTTAAAACCAATTTCTTCGTGCATGGAATACATAGTTATCATGTAGTTTCTTTAAAATTATCAACTCTTTTGGATATTACACTCCAATACACTACACTAACCTGAATTAACTCTACCGCTTCCTTTATCACCTCTAAGTTGTCCTTCACAATCAAATTCACAATATGTACAAAACAACACATATGGAATAACCTTCCACCATCCTACAAGCTTATAACCTATAACTTATTCTTTAACTTTTCAATCATTGCATTATTTGTGTTACAATTATCGAGTATTATGGTAGGCAGCTTGGTGCTGATATTCCAATCTATTAAATCATCTAATAATATAATTGTCAATCTTTCGCTTATATGTGGTGTCAGCTCATAAATAAACCTACAATTTAAATATATATATATAATAATTATAACATACTAAATAATTAAATGATAACAATATTAAAGAATATGATTTACCTCAATAATCGATTACATATAGTCTAATTATTATGAATGTAGTTTGCTATTACTGTCATATGACCCTTCTTTTGGTTATCAACTTTCCACATGTTTGATATCATGGCTAATCATACATAAATACTAATCAATGTCTTAATATTTCTTTCTTTTGATCCTTGTATATCTTGAAAATTTATTTTTTTCAAGGTATTTCAACTTTGGATCTTGAAGGTCGGTTAGAGTGAGGTGAAAAACATCCTAAATTTTCACTATCGACTATAGAGAGTGGATGTTCATCAACAATGATCATCTTAGATAACACAAACATTGATTTGTTATTGTCAAAATTTGTGGCAATCATTTCATTCTTCCCTCTCATTAAGTTAGGGGAAAAAATGTTTGACCTCCTGATACGATCTTTTTTCTATTACACAACTCCATATGTCTCTTTAAATGAGAGGTTTCGCCTATTGAACTTGTGACTAACATCTTGTGACAACATTTACATTCTACTTTATCATCTTTATCCATTCATCTAGTCATGTTGAAGTCATTCCAAACATCACTTCTCAATGGAATTACTCCTTCAACCTGAATTGTTTCTTTACTTAGTACTAAATTAGAACTCTCCACTGAAGGAATACACTCATCTATATAAAACAATCACTATATATGAACATACAAGTTATTCTTGGATATTAACATGCATACATACACTTTATCATAATCAATATAACGAAAGTTCATAATCATTGCTTTGACAAGTTACACAAAGTGAGAATACAATTTCTTAATCTTTACCTCTCATTCAAAAACTAATTTTGACTTGCCCGTTACTTTTTAAATTAAACTTCTTTACATTTTCAACTTTTTGAGTAATTGAAACATTAGACTTTCCATTCGCTCCAAATACACTTAGAAAAATCCTATTGTCACTTGTCAATGAAGTTGAGACAAATATATTGATATGCTCATAAAATGGAATAGGAAAAATAGCTTATCATTTCAATTTAGGTAGATATTAACATGTATAAATATTTGGGATCAATTTACAAATCAATCATATTAAGATGCTTAAAACAATCTTATAACTAAGAGTTTATACCAAGTATTTCATCGACTGAATATTATATTTATAGTCTGATTACAACTTTGATTAGTTGAAAATTCTATGAAATTTATAGAAACAATACTTGATGAATAATTTGTAAAGCAGAAGCAAATAGTTGATATGTACATGAGGAGCATGCAATAACATACTAAATCTTTGGCCAAGATGAAGCCTCCAATGGACCGACAATGTACATCAACAAGATTTCTTCTTATGTTTGCCTGAGTTGCTTTTGTGTGCTTGAAAGCTTTAAGAGAGAAACCATATTATTTAGAATTTAATCCTTTCACATCTTTAATAGAAATTGATGTTATCAAGAGCACTTAGTTATTGGTGCCATTACTCAGCTTAGTTTTCTTCTTAGATCAAATATTGTTGCTTTCCATTTTTTATAGTGTTTTATGTAAAAAATGGAATATCCTTAACATAAAGGAATTTTCATCTTGATTTGATGTTGAGAGACATCTTGCTAAATGTCAATTTTTTACTGAATAAGAAATTATTAATCATTAAGCGTAGGCTCCAGTGGTATTTTCTCTTAATATGTCTATTTAGAAGTTTAAAGAATTAAAAAGAAAGAAATCTTTATTGTTAAGTTAGAGATTATAGTGAGCAACAAAAGCTACAAAAAATGAGAAGTAGATGTTGCTAGCTTATGTTACACTTATTTCAAGTAATTGAAAATTGAAAATTTTATAGCAAGGATATGTATTTATCAACAATTTAGAGTGTGCAATCATAAATTTGTGTTTCCTTGATTTAAATGACTGTATGTAAATTAAGAAATCTTGTTGAAGAAACATAAGAAGAATGACTACTAATCTTAGAGCTATGGTGTTATGGAGGGACGAGTAGGAATAAGCAACTAAACAACAGAGTGAGAGTCAAGGAGGAGTTAAGCTTGAATAATTAAGCAAGGGTCCACTACCAAGGAGCATGTTGCTTGTGTGTTACGGAAGAGGGAGATAAAGAATAGGGAGTGGAGAGGAGGTGCTGTAGATTAATTAATATACAATGCCTCTGAAAGTTACCTTAAATAACCTAGGCCTAGTAGGCAGAAACATCATAAATGATGTCGTTTCAAATAAATAAGTTATAACTTATCAAGTATTGGGCTGATATCTAAATTTTTTAAGAAATTAGGCCCAAGCTCAGCTTAAAGCTTGGTCAAACTAGATCATTTCCATTGACTTCGAGTTGGGTTAGGTTGGGCATTCTTGACATTCCTAATGCCATTTTCAAAATTACATAGGGAACATCAGAAAAGTTAAATTTAATAAGCCATAATCTCTATAGACCTCAGACTAAACCATTATTATAGGAAAGTAAGCATCGCATTGCCCTTATTAATGACCTAACTAGAATGTATTAGATTTACTCCCTAAAGTTCAAGTCAGAGTTTGCATATGTGTTTATAAAATTCAAAGCCTAAATTTAGAACCAAAGTGTTTACATAATTTGAGTATTAAGATCAGACAATGAGAAGGAGTACAAATCAAAACAATATAATATATTATATGAAGAAGTTAAAATTGAATACTATCTAATTGTCTCTTATACTTTATAACAAAATATGTTTAGTAAGAGGAAGAACCTAAAAATTATAGGTACGATTTAATACATATTGTATGAGAAAGGACTATTTAAGAAATTCTAGGCAGAAATAGAAAACAAGTTGTTTTTTTTTTTGGCTAAATAACCTCCCTATAAATTTTGTAAAAGGACAACTCCATCTGAAACTTAGTATTGTTCTAAACCTTCTTTAAAAAATCCTAAAGTCTCTGGTTACACTTGTTTCCATGTGTACATTAAGTGAAAAGCGATAAGGTTGATAGAAAAGAAAACCCTAGCATTCTTATTGGCTACAACAATATCTATAAGACTTAAGCCTCCAATTTTAAATTTTAAAGGGCTAACTTTAGGATGATTTGAGTATAAATCAAAATTCTATATCCAGGCATTACGTATTAGCTGGTGATTTTAATTATGAACTTCAATCTAATGAAGCTCAGGGGGATAGATTCAAATTGATAAGCATTGGTAAGGAACTAAAGAATGCTACTAGTAGACTGGGGATTCTAGACTTGAAATATATTGGTAATCTCTTCACTTAAAGCAATAAGCAATAAGAGAAATTCTTCATCATTAAAAAGTTGGACAAGATTATGATAAACCAACTATAGATTAAGACATTTCTAAGCTCTTTTTCCTTTCTTTGGTGCCCTATTATACTCTGATCACTCCTTGATGGAATTATAGAATTTTATCCCTATAAACCAATTATAGATAAAGACATTTCTAATATCTTTTTCCTTTTTTAGGGCCTCATTATGCTCTGGTCACTCTTTGATGGAGTTATAAAATTTTAGCCCTCCAACTCCTACAAACTCCCCATTTAGGTTCTTCAACTCACCCGCTAAGAAAAAAGGTTTCTAGGAATTTGTAAGGGAGGCTTGGGATATAGATATTCCTGGTTGCAAAGCTTTTTAGCTAATGAGGAAGCATAAATTAGTAAAATTAAAATTGAAAACTCTCCACCAAAATAGAAGCCCTCTAACTACTTTTAGATTACTAAATGTAAAATAACTCTTAAGGAAAGTTTAGGATGAATTCTATAAATACCCTAACAATGATGATCTTAAAATGATGGAAAAGAAGAAACTAGAGAATTACAATCAAGCACTAAAAAATCACATTTCCCTGTTATTACAAAATGCAAGAATCAGCTACATAAATGAGGGTGAATCTAACACCAGGTTCTTCTATAACTCCATCCTTACGCAGAGGAATACAAACAAAATCAATTCTCTAATAGATGATGAAGGCAAGGTGTGTACTGATAAAAACAAAATAAAGGAGATAGTGGTTAAATATTACAAGGATCTTTTGGGATCAAACTAATCAAGTTCACTGTGTAGGGAGGACTTAGATTCTTGCATTGCAAACTTAAATGTTCTCTCCCAAGAGGCAAAGGAGAATCTTGTAAAACTAGCTTCTATATAAGAAATCAAGCAAGTCTTATTCAGTTTAATCCATCGAAATCCCCAGGCTCAGATGGATATGGTGCCAATTTATTTTAAGCCACTTGGTCTATCACAGGTGAATTGCTAATGGATATGGTGAATGAATTTTTGGCCCATAGTAAATTACTAAAAGAGTTGATCTATACTCATCTTTGCTTAATTCCTAAGATACCTAACGATAACAGGCTGAATAACTATCGTCCCATCTCATGTTGTAACACTATGTACAAGGTGATTTCAAAGATCCTAACTAACAAACTGAGAGACCCCTTAAAACATATAATACATTTCACAAGGAGCTTTCATTCCTAGTAGATCAATTTCAGATAATATCTTGATGGTGCAAGACTTAATGAAAGATTATTGGTCAAAGAGACCTTCTTTTAGCAAGAATAGGGAAAAAAAGAAAAAAGAAAAAAATAAAATCAAAAGAAATATACAAAACTTAATTGCAAGTTTCATGAAATTTATGAGACAAAGAGGCCTATCAAAAGCTATGTAGTCAAAGTGGATTTCTCCAAGGTAGTTGATACATTGTAATGAAACTTCATCCTCACTAATTGGAATGGTTTGACTTTCCTGTAAAGTTCATATGCTGGATTAAGGCCTGCATATCTACTACTTCATTTAGTGTTTTAATCAATGGTACTCTAAGTAAGAATTTTAAAGGGTATAAAGGAATAAAGCAGGGGGATCCATTATCCCCTACCTATTCACTCTCTCAATGAAGGTGTTGTCCAGATTGATTTAGAGGAACACTCAATACTACCTTAGTTTTATTTATAACTATAAATGCAAGGAAACGAAACTAACACATCTTACTTTTGTAGATAACTTCATAATGTTTGTAGAGCTGAACATAATTATATTGCCTTAATATTCAATTCCCTTTATTTATTTTATAGGTTGTCAGTTTGAGAATAAATCTCCAAAAAAACAAAGTTTATTTCTCATCTGATATGAATGATTTAAGTTGATTAAGTGATATTACTTGATTGAATCCCCAAAAATGACTTTTAAATATGCAGTGGTACCAATAACCTCTATAAAAACAAGATATCAAAGCTGCTTACCTCTCTTCGAGATCTTAAGGAAAAGGATATGTGCTTGGCAGAATAGATACATGTCTCTTACTGGAAGACTACAACTTATAATATCAGTCTTAAGAAACCTAAACATCCACTAGAGGTTTTATCTCTTTCTGCCTAAGAAGATCAAAAAGGAACTAGAGAAGTGTATCAAAAACTTTCTAAGGTCAAGAAATTAGAAAACTCAAAAGGAGCTAAGATTAAATTTGAACAACTTTGCTAGAGAAAGCAAGAGGGAGGCCTTGGAATGTTTTCTTTGAAGTTAATCTAGTTAGTTCTAGTGGCCAAGAGTATTTGGAGACTACTTAGTGATAAGGAAGCCTTATGGTCGAAATGGGTATTTTCTCAAGGAATATAATTTTTGGCAAATTGATGAAAAGAAAGAGCAGTCCTAGTCATTTATATAAATGCTAATAAAAAAGGAATTAATTTATCCTCATACTAAAATCATGGTGGAAAATGGCAAGGAGATTTAGTTTTCGTTTAATAATTAGGCATACCAAAGTCCTCTTATCCTTAGGGATGAATTGATTTAATTTAATACAAAGATTCCACTCAATGCTCGAGTTAATCAAATAATCCAAAAGTGCAAATGGCTTTGACACTTCAGGGGCTCAAATAGATAGGGGACCTACCTCCCTAATTATTCCCTTAACTTATATTTGATGGATAGACATATACCTGACAAGAGTAGAGGTTTTTGTAAATCTTCTTACCTTAAACTTTTCAGACCTCAAGGCTCAAAGATTCAGTGGTATAATATAGTATAGAAGAGAAACCTGATGGCTAAGGCTTCCTTTATTACTTGGCTAGCAATAAGAGGCAGATTAAAAACCAAAGATAGGATCTATGGCTTGACAAACCTATTATGCACACTATGCAACCAAGTTTTTGAAACTATCCCTCACTTATTTTTCCAATACCTATATACAAATACAATTTGGTCAAGGATGCTACATATACTAGACCTGAGATGTCTAGAAACAGATTGGGAAAGCATTGTAGGCTAGGCTAATGATAAATATAGGAAAATAGGGAGAGACTATGCCTGTTTAAGCTTAGCTTTTAACTTGATTGTCTTCTTTATTTGACATGAAAGAAACTAACTAATTTTTAGAAGTTACACAATAGAAAAATATGCACTGGTTCAAAGAACTTGCATGCTATTGGATTAGGAAAATAATAGTTTCTTAAAATGCTAAGATGGAAAGAGTGAGTAAATGAGAAAAAAATGGAACCTTGAATTATAAACTCAGTTGTTGACAATCAAGAGGGAAATGTTTGTTTAGAGTCTGTAGTTCTATTATAGATGAATTCCTTATTGTAATGTTACAAATATTTCTAAATTCAGCTATATGTAATAATGATCCACTGTATTGTTGCCTTTTATAGGTTGACTAATGAAATTCTCTTAATTTTTCAAAAAAATTATAATAAACAAAGATGTTTATTTTGTAGAAAAGCAACAGTGGTGTTAGGAAGGAGAAGATATGAATCATAATAATGGCTATTTGCTACTGCAAGATGAAGAAGTTGATGATGCTCCTATTAAATCTACCAAATTATTCTTAGATATAATAAAAGATGTAGTATTAAATTATAAAAAAAGATGCAATATTACAATGTTGAGTCATTAGGATTTAATGAAACTAAAAAATATCCAAAGTGGATAGCTAAAATGTATGAACAGTTGCATATGATCGAGAAGAATTAGACCTAACAACTTATTAAAAGATTACAACATAGGAAGACTATCAGAGCAAAATAGATATTCAAAACCAATTTGAATATATATGATTATGTCAACAAACATAAGGACATGCTTGTGGTAAAAGGATTTGGGTGTTTAATATCAATAATTCAAAGGTATTTTTTCCTATTGTATAATTCTTGCAGTAACTACACCCTTTAGGTAGAAGGTATTTTAACTTGATGTAAAATTTGCCTTTCTTAATAGTTACTTGCAAGAGGAAATTTAAATTGAGTAACCTGAGCGATTTGAAGTAAAAGGGAGGGAAAATAAAGTTTGTTTGCTTAATATGATATGAAAAAGGCTCTAACTATTTGGTACAACGTAATTGATAAGCATTTGCTAAGTCTTGGTTTTACAGAAAAATCTCAGTGAATCAATTTTATATGTTAAAACACTTAAATATTGATATTATGATTATTTCTTTATACGTGGATGATCTCTTAATAATAAGAAGCAATGTTATTCTTATTAAGTGATTTAAATAGGACATGATCAAGGTAAGCAATGACATACTTCCTTAGAATATAGATCAGAACATATTAATAAAGTGTTTCCATATATTGTAAAAAGTATATTAGAGAAAATCTAAGGAAATTTTAGATGGAGAAATACAAATTAATGAGTACTTCAAGGAATCAAAGAGGAATTCTACAAGGAAGATAGTAAAAAAGAAAAAAAAAAGTGATGAGGTTGTTTATAATGCCTTATAAATTGTTTAATGTATCTCATAAGAAATTAAGTTAATCATTCTATCAGTTGTGAGTGGGTTGTCAACATTTCTAGATTATGCAAATAAGGACCACCTCAAAAGAACAAAACATTTTCTTAAATATGTAAAGAAACTATTGATCATGAAGTGCTTTTTAATTACGATTATATGTTTAATTTTATGGTTAATCTTATGATGATTTGGTAGAGTCTATAAGTGATATAAAGAGTAACTCAGGATACTACTCCAAACTTAGTTTAGTAGTGTTCTCGTAGTGATCTCAATCATATGTTGAAGTAGAATTTATAACTAGAACAATAATTGATACCTTATGGATGAGAAAGGTACCAGTTAAATTGAGGGTATGAAGTATTTGTTGACAACAAACTATTGTAAAGTTTGACAATAAAATCTTCTATGAAAAAAAACCAAACAATTCAACATTAAACTATATTTCTTTAGAGAAGTTCAGAGAATTAGTAAATATATTTGTTTTATTGGAAGACTTATGATAAGGCCAGTGACTAATATTTTTAATAAAGCTCTTTCCAAAAAAAAAATTGAATTTTCGATAAAGAAGTTGAGAGTTTGCAACTACTCATGTAAAGAGGAGTGTTAATGTTTACCTTAGTATTTATTAAAAATAAGTATACATGGAATGGGTAACCATATTTTAAAGTATTTTTATTTACTATTTTTCAATAAATTGGTCTTTTATTTTCTATTTTTAAATGAAAAATAGATGTCAACGATTTGTGCATTTAAGAATTTATTAATTCTAAAAATATGAAATCAGAAATTTTCATCCTTATTTTTATATCCTTATTTTATTCATTTATTATTTTTAGAGCCCCCTAATCCAATTATACCGTAGTCTAACCCTCACCCCCTGATTTTGCCAATAAAGTCAGTTACAGTTCTTTCAAACAGATTTGTCTATGACCAATTGCAGCTTATCCTTGAGAATGATTTGATATCGTAGAAATTCTTAGATTGAGTGAAAGCTTGTCTAATACAATTCTGTTGTTAAAAGGCTAAATGGTAGTAGTCATAGGTGTCCTCAAAATTATTGGCAGAACTTAAGGACTGGACCATGCAGTTTGGGATGTAATGAAGATCTCTTTCTAGTGTACATCACATTGCAATAAAGAGAGGGGACCAGCTTAATTACCAGTGGGCAAGATTTGATCAACTAGAAAGAACTGTTGAATCAATCAACTTCACGATTCGTTGTTCTTAATCAGTAGTTTTGAGTTATGTGACAGGTTCTGATATGAAATCCTTTTGTCAGTCCAACTGGAGATAAATGGTTCTTATCAGCATTTGTGCCGAAGCAGTTGCCATCTTTATGCTCTCTCGTCTTTGATTTCAGACTCAATTTTAATTAGGACTTGCAGAAGAGTCCTATTCTATTAGGAAGGGACAAAAGTGAATGACATAAAGCTGAAGAAGCACCTATGATCAAAGTCCTAGTCGGAACTGGATATTCCAGGATATCGCCTTCCTCGTGCCCAGAGTTACTGGGGTTGCACGGCATTTCCTTGCACAAAAAAATTTCAGGACTGAAAACGCAAGCGCCTTGCCTCTGAATTCCACTGCCTCGCAGTGTCTTCAGCTACCTTGTATGCATCAACTGAAGCTCCCAACAAACCTCGCCTGGTAAAACCAACGCTGTAAAGGCCATCCTCACCTTTCCAGTTGTTAGGGAATGACTTTTTTGGAAAACCATCCTTGGCATTAAAGAAGTTGTCCTCCTTTTTGTTCATAAATCGCAAAAGAGACGTTATACACGTACCTTTTTGGTGGTAGCATCATAACTACCAAAAAAATATAACTATTATTACTTACCTTCAGCCATGATTTTACATTGGTCCTATAGCCTGTCGCCATAATAATTACATCAAATTCGTCCACTTGTCCATCAGCAAACTCTGCACCACTGGTTGTGAACCTTTTCACTCCTGGAACAGCCTATAAAGTTCAGGAAAACTAGGTTAATATATAAATTTTTCATGCAACCTAAACTGGTGCTTAAAATGAATGCTATATCCACTATCAAATACTACGATCTTAAAGCATCATTGTCTATATACAAGCTCTATCTGAAAAGTTGAAAAAAAAAATAGAAATAGTACTACCTTGATATCACCAGATCTGATTTTTGCAAAAGCTCCAACATCTAGAACCGGTGTCTTCCCCGCAGAATTCTTTAATTCAAGGGGTCCTATTTCAGGTCTTCTGATCCCAGTTCTGCCTGTGTCACCTAGAATTACTTGCGAACATAGGCGGAGGAACCGGTCAACCATCTTTACGGAGAACCACTTTAACAACCACATTGAAAGAGAAAAAGTTGATCTACCAAGGATCTCTTTGGGCAGAATATGCAGATGCAAGATTAAAGAATTATTCGAATACCAGGAACATGTAAAATACAAAACTCTTAAAAGGTCAGTCCAAAGTATAAAATAGCTACTGCCTGTCCACTGTACTTGAAAAGGAGACATGCCTCTGCAACATATTTGTTAAATTTTATATGATTGACCCTAAAAAAACTGAACACATATAAGTCCAAATGAAGTTCTATCCTAAAACTAATTGGTACTAGGAGGAATAACTCATTAGGCTTATATGCATGCTCAAGACCATATATTCTTTCCATGTAGGACAAAGTTTCACTTATATTTCAACAATATTAGCACAAGCATTTCTGAAAATTATTCAGTTGGACCAACCTTCCTTCACTTGGCAATTTACCATAGGTACTTAAGCTCTAAGTGAAATCATGAAAGTGATCGGGGTGATTCAGAACAAAATTATATTGATTGTGAAGTGCGACATCAATATTGGCTACTAAAGAAAGTTGGGAATGCAATAAGGTCGAAAAGGGTAAAATTGTTTCTCAAAGAAATTTTACATATCAGTGGAGGAAAACAGGTAGAGAATAACACCTTATTACATCTTGTGTCCTACCATATTCCAAGTTCTTCTGTAAGTGACACTGAAGAATATATGATGGTATAGAGCACATAGGAGAAATAGAAAATCAGATAGAAGTTTACCTTATCTCTAATTGAGACAGAAACTTGACATCCATTATTACTAAGATCCAAGCTAACCTCCATGCCTGAGTTCCCACAACCTACTACCAAAACTTTACTTCCTTTTAGATCAGCACCATCTTTATATCTTACGGTATGCAGAAATTTCCCTTTAAAATCTGAGACACCTGCAATATCAGGCACTACTGGTTGTGCATTCTCTCCAGTAGCTACTGCAAGCCAGCTGCAGACAAACTCAGTCTCGTTGGTTTGTACCCTCCAGTTCCCCATGGTTGCGTTGTAGATAGAAGATTGAACCTCCTGTCTAAAAATAGGTTCGATTGAGAAATATTTAGCATAAGCCTCTAAGTAACTTATGAACTGCTGTTTTGAGGGGTAAGCAGGAAATTCAGGAGGGAATGGCATGTATGGAAGTTGGCAGAATTCTTTTGGGAGATGAAGTTGCAGACGATCATAAGTTTTGAGTTTCCATAGAGAGCCTACACAATCCTCTTTCTTAAGGATTAAAAACGGGACTCGTCTTTGTTTAAGGCAAGTAGCAACAGCTAGCCCTGAGGGTCCTGCACCAATGATAACTAGTCCAGGTATCCAAACGCATTTTGATTCCAACTTCTTAAATGGTGCATCAGAAACTGCGTAGCATTTATCATCCTTAGTTGTTGTTGTTGGATGAACTGCCATTCCTTGCATGGAATTAATTCACGTATATTGAGTTGGTTTTAGTTTGTGGAGATTGGACTAAGATGGAGGAGGATTTCCCGAGGTAGGAACTGGATGACTCAACCGTCCTTCCAATAACATTAAGAGAAGTGAAATGTAAATATAGATGAAGGTTCTGGGTTAACTGTGGCAACTCTATTAAGGAAGAAACTTGTACTTGTATAAATAAAGTGCGGAACTTCTGTGCACTAATGCAAAGAAACAAAAACAGTTTGCAGAATACTGTACAAAGAAGGTTTATATGGATACTTTTCAACGAAAATATGTAGTCGTCCAAATTTATGAGAAAAGTCTAATAAAATGACCCAATAAATGATCTAAATCAATGAGTTGAAGTCCAGGAAAAAAAGAGATCCCAATTAGTGTAGACTCAACCCATATCGAATCTGTGATGTAAAAGTCCGATATGAAAGTTATATATAAAGGTTAAGGTCTCCTGCAGTTGCTCATGTCATTCGTAAGCATGCAAATTTTGTGACTCGTTAAAAACACTTACGTTTTGAGAAAACTGTAGAAAGACGTTAAGCACATATCGGTGAATGATTCTCGTGAAGGTCCTGGAAGCTTGGAGCTCGTTTTAGCTACAAAAACTGCTTCGAAAATTGGAAGGGAATCGAAATCAAGTATTCTGCATTTCCTTCATTTTTTACCCTTTCATGAATGATCTAGGACACGTAATAAGGTCTATGCTATGTGTTACACGTAATATCAGAGCAATTATGTGATCGGGTTGCTAGAAACGAAGGTTTTTCGATTTCATCCATTAGGGTTTTCTTTGATTTTTGATTCATTTTTTAGTTTTTTAATATATGATTATGTGAAAGTGGTATACATGAGCCTAGCTATGAAAAACAAATAAAAAACGGACCAAGAAGTGTGAAAATAGGCTCCAGGATTGTCGAAAATCACCATCCCATCGGAGGGTGATTGCACCATCAGACGCATATTTGACCTCTAAATAATTAGACCCAATGATATTCTTATTGTTGTTACTGAACAACACTGCAGCAAAATTATCATAATATAATCGAATGGGTCTAGCTACCGAATCTACCATAGGCAACTCAGAAATTAAGTTTATGAGTCAAACCGCTTGTGTAGCAACTCCATAACATGCAACAAACTCTGCATGCATAGTTAAGAAAGTTACCAGTGTCTTCTTGACACTCTTCCATGATACTGCACCATTTACCAAAATAAAAATGTATCCTGAAGTGAATTTGCGATCATTCGGGCACATAGCAAAATTAGATTCTGTATACCTTGTGAGGTTTAAATCGTTGACATTTCTGTATGTCAACGTATAATGCTTGATACCTTTTAGATATCTCAACACTCGCTTAACTACATTCCAACGGTCTACACCTGGGTTAGCCATATATCGACCCAATAGTCCAACAATAAATACAATGTCTGATCTAATGCTTACTTGGGCATACATTAGGTTACCAATTGCACAAGAATACGAAACATTTCTCATAGCCTCTCTCTGAACTTCATTCTTTGGACACTATGCCAAAGATAATCTCTCACCATGAGAGATAGGTGCTACAACAAGTTTACATTCAGCCATATTAAACCTTTGTAACACTCGCTCAATGTATGCTCTTTGTGAGAGGCTCAATGAGTGTTGAGATTTGTCCCGATGAATTTGTATATTAGGACAAAAGATGCTTCACTTAAATCCTTCATATCAAAGTATTTGGCTAAAAGTTGCTTAACCTCATGCAATATGGCCAAATCATTTGACACGAGCAAGATATCATTCAAGTACAGTAATAGGAAGATAATTTTACTCCTCCTGACCTTATAATATAAGCATCTTTTAACTTTGTTTTCTACAAAGCCCAACGAGGTCAAAACCTCGTCAAACTTTAGGTATCATTGTCTGGAAGCTTGTTTCGGACCTATATTGATTTATTCAACTTACAAACTTTGTCAATTGCACCTTGATCCTAAAATCCTTCAGGTTGCTTCATATAGACCTCCTCATAAAAGTCACCATTCAGGAAAGTGGTTTTAACGTCCATCTGATGTAGCTCCATTTCATAATGAGCTACTATTGCCATAATCACTCCAAATGCATCCTTCAAGGATACAAGGGAGAAGGTAACATTGAAGTCAACTCCTTCTCTCTAAGTGAACCCCCTGGCAACTAATTGCGCCTTAAACCACTCAACTTAAACTTGTATGTCCTTCTTGGTCTTAAATAGCCATTTGCAATTGACAGGACTGCAATGTTGAGGTAAATAAACCAGCTTCTATAATTTATTATGCCTTTTAGATTGCACCTCATCCTTTATCACTTCCCACCACAAGTTTGCAGGGGTCCAAAAATAACTTCTATAAAAGTAACTAGATCCACTACATGTCCTATATCATAGTCTTGCTTACCTAAATAAACTATGTAATTTGATGAGATAGCAGGTCGTCTCTCTCTGGTAGATCTTCGAAACTGCATAGGTTCTTATTCCTTAAAAACTTTTCCTAAACAGGTATAGGTCCTTGTGCCTGTATGGGCTTGGTACTTAGACCTTCATCCACTAGACTTGACTATATCAGTGGTAAATATAGAATAATCATAGTATCCGTCCTGCTATCTCCTAGAGGGTGTGAGGATCCTCCCTCATCATGGACATCATATTCTAAAAACTTAGTCGTCTGTGATTCCATTATTATGGGTATTCCTTCTCTATAGTAAAATATGTAGCCCTTAGAGTAGTCAGGATATCCTACTAGATAGCAACGAGTGGAATGAGGTTACAATTTACTCTCATAAGGATTGTAGAAATGTACCTCAACAGGGCAACTTTATATACGAATGTGTGCAAGGCTTGGTTTCCTACCAATGTACTAACTTACTTGGGACTCTTTTCAAGATAGACAATGCCATCTTAATGGCTTCGCCATAAAGGTATTCCAGTAGGTTAGTCCTACTCTGCATTGACCTCATTATGTCTTTTAGTGTAACATCCCGTTTCCAGAGAACGGGTCGGACCAGAGAAACGGGTCCAGGTGTGGTAAATTACCACACCTCATG
>JANQBM010351404.1:0-19692 GCA_025594535.1 Erythroxylum domingense
GTTCGAGTCGTGGACTCACCCTTGACCAAAGAGGACAATACCTGGAGTGATGGCGGTAGAGGCCGGGCTCTACATTATACTTTAACAAATCAATTGGAATATTCAACAAGTCCACAATCATTTTTGCATGGTGCAACATGCCTCCTATATCGAGGTTTCTTCCTTCTTCATTAAATTATGTTTTCATCATTCTTACTTTTTTTTAGGTTAATTACTAAAAAAGGCCCCAAAACTTTTCTCAAATTTTCAATTATAGCCTGAACTTTAAATAGTAATAAAATGCCTAAATTTTCAATTTGTTTCAATTCTAGCTCGATGTTAGTCACATCGTTATCTTTGTTAACATGGCACTACCACGTGTCAATAGACCCTCACTAATCAGACACATCAACGTCATTAGGAGAAGCTTGTTTGACGTCATTTCTTAATGATAGTAAAATGATCTCTTTTCAATAAAACTTCCTCCTCGTCGTTCTCACTTAGCCTGTAACCTAAAATCCCCAACTTTTCTCTCACTCACATACGAAATCAACTCAGCCTGTTGTTGTTAATCTATAACCTATCCTAAGTTTGCTCTCACTCATAATCACCCCATCGTCCTCAATACTTCTCCCATCACTATAAGGTCATTTTGCCCCTCTCTTAGCCCTTATTGCATCACATCGCCAAAAGCGTGATTTTGCCTTTCTCGACAGTCAATCACATGAAGGTTAGGTTTTTATTTCTTGGTTAAGATTTCATTATCTTCTTTTCTAATAATGTTTGATGTTCTACTAGAAGGTGTAGATGATGTAGCTATCTCTGTTATGATTATGTCTCCTGTTCTTTAATTCTTCATACAAGCTACTTTAATTCTTCATGCAAAGGTTGTTATCCAACCTCATCCTATAGGCATTACTCCCATAATGGAGGTATTTATTGGATGCAAAACAAATTCATTAACACTACATGCATTATATGTATTTGTAGCAGTAATAAATTAACTTGAAAGAAGCAAATAAACATAAGTCTTATAAGCATAGTTTAGAACATCCAAAAGAAATGGTTGGTACGAAGAAGAAGATTATTCAAGTAAATAAATTATGTAGATTGCATTATTTAATTCAAAGAAAAATATAAAAGCTTAACCTCACTATTTATTTTTTATGTAATTCTTAGTAGTTCTACTATGGAAGAGAAAGACATGGCATTGGGTTGCATATATGTGGTTCTCAAATTTATGCCTGTAACCCTTGACAAACATATTTTATATTAAGTTGAAAAGTTGCATAATCTAATTCTAATGCAAGTTAAATAATAAATGTTATCATTGTTAATTAATTTGTTGTAATTTTTTTGTTAAATAAGAAATGAAGAACAATAGATTACGGATTCAAAGGTTTAGCTTCTTTTTTTATTTTATACATTGAAAGTTCATATGTAAGAACACAAAGAATGTAGACAAATTATATAGAATTAAAGCACTTTGAGATTAAAATATATTGAGTAAAAATGGTGATGTTAAGTATGATTTACTTGTCTGTAGGATTTTTAATTTTCCCAATTTGAGATTTGTTAGTTGCTACTTCTTTTTTTCTTTTTAGAATATTTATCATTTTGTATTTAGTCACACTTTACCTTTGCAGATGTTGGTAAATTTTGAATTTCATTATTTGGAGTGTTGGAAAGGTAGGAAAATAAATATGTTGGGGGTAAGATTAAAAGAAAAAAGAATATGGTTATTGATAAACTAAGCATGCTAGTTCTAAAAGGGATTTCCGAAGATAAAGGACATTGAGTAGTCTCTATGTTTTACAAATTTCCACATGAGTCCATTAGAAGCTTGATGGAGTTAAGCTTAAACCATAACGGGGACATGTTGACTATGCTCCAGAAAAGGGAATAATTGAATTGTCAGAATGATGAAATCTACTATGATCATGGTTATGAGAATCATACGACAAATGGTAAGGAGTCAAAATTTCATAATGAATTAAAAGAAGATGAGGGGTTATTCCAAGTTGAATTGGAGGAAGATGAGGACTTCACTATTATGCAAGATAGTGATTCTTAAGATGATTTAGTTGATGAAGAGTTCTTTGGAACTGATGACGAAGAATATAGTTTGTCCATAACAAATGAGAAGAGGTGTGGCAAAAATTTTCAAAATGGGTTTGAATTTGACAATGTTATTAATGGTGTTGGTGGTAGTGGAAATAATTTCAAGAAATTATCATTCGAAATATACTGGAATAGTAGAAGGAAGTTCACATTATGGAAATAATGATTATAATGGTGATGATGAAATTCAATCACCAGTTTTTATTGATGATGATGCATCGATAAAAAAGAAGAAATACATTAGTTTTAATCCAAAATTTGAAATGATAGATTTTAAGTTTGAAATTCTAATGAAGTTCAAGGACAAGAAGCTATTGAGGGAAGCTATAAGGAAGTATGCAATTACAAATGGGTATAATGTTTTAATGGTGAGATTTGGTGTGCGAATGGAAGCAATTTATGATGAACATTTTCATTTTTTGGTGTAAGCTAACTAGATTGGAAATGAGACAATATTTGTTAGGGAGCGAGTAGAAAATGCTCATAACTGCATTAAAGTGTAGAGGAATAAATAAACTAGCTAAAATGGATTGCAAATGAATTCGTACACAAGTTTAGGAGGAACCCGAATTGGCCGATTAGTGAAATGATGGATGGTCTTCAATTAAAATATGCACTCAAGGTCACTAAAATTCAATGTTATAGGGCTCAGTAGGATGCAATTACCATTCTTTGAGGTTCAATAGAAGGTCATTATGCAAAATTATGGTCTTATAGACATGAGTTAAGACAAGTTAACAAAGATGGAAAGTTTATTATTGAAACTGATTTTGATGAACATGCCAGGAAACCAATGATTTAGTGTTTTGAAGTATGGTTTTTTTAGTGGTTGTAGGAAGATTATTGGGTTGGATGGATGTTTTCTGAAGACTTTCCTTGGTGGTGCATTATTATCTGCTATTGATCGTAACGGAAATAATAAGATGTTTCTTATATGTTGGGTTGTAGTTGAGGGAGAAAATTAGTAATCATTGGATTGCTTTTTGAGTATTCTTACTGAAGATATTGACATAAGTGGAAATTCATGGACCTTTGTAAGTGATTAGAAGAAGGTAAACTTTAAATATTCATATATCTGATGTTGATTTCTTTATGCGATCAACACTTTATTAATTTATGTAACCATTTTTTATAAGGTTTAGTGGAAGCATTAAAGAATTTGTGTTCCAGAAGATGAATATAAAAAATGTTATCGTCATGTGTATGCAAACTAGTTTAGTGTTCATAAAGGGCACACATATAGGAATTTATTTTAGAAAGCGGTGAATTTCACAACAGAAGTTGATTTCGATAAGGTAATGGAGGAGTTGAAGAGTTTGTCAGTGAAGGCTTATGAGGATTTTAAAATTAGGAATTCGGAAACATTTATGAAGGCCTTTGTGAGCATAAGACCTAAGTGTGAAATAGCACATAACAATATTTCAGAGACATTTAATGGATTCATTTATGAAGCTCATACTAAAAGCTTAATCAATATGTTAGAAGACATTTGAGTTTTTTAATGACTCGGATATATGAAAAAAGGGATATGATGCTGAAGTGCACTGATTATATAAGTACTAAAGTGAGGAAGACAATAGAGGTAGCATAATGGATGCACGACATTGTATGCTCAGGATACATGGGAATTTGAAATTTAAAGTCACTATTTTTGTGGACAAGTATATCATTGACTTACAAGCAAGAACTTTTTAATGTAGACTATAAGATTTAACTAGGATTCCATATAAACATGTTGTGGGTTGTATATCTTATCAGAGGGAGGATATCGATTCTTATGTGAATCGATGTTATAAGCGTGATGTTTATTTGAAAAGTTACCAGTATGCTATGGAAACCATTAGTGATCCTAAGTTTTGGCCAAAGACTGAAAATCTTTAGCCAATATTACCTCCACTAATCAAAAAGATGTCTGGAAGACCCAAAAAGATAAGAAAAAGGGATCACATTGAAGAACCTCAAAATCCCAACAAATTGAGCAAGGTTGGAGGAGCTATGAGATGCCATCATTGTTATAAAATTGGTCACAACATAAGAGGAAGCAAAAATAAGAATCAACCTCCAAGGCAACCTAAAATTTTTAAGGTAGTTATTTTAGTTATATAACAAATGTCTTCTTATTCATTCAATATTACTAACTTTATATTTATCTTCAATGTTTATAATGTAGTGAAAAAGAGGAAGGCCACTAAACTAACTTTATATTTATCTTCAATGTTTATAATGTAGTGAAAAAGAGGAAGGCCACTAAAAACTAATAACCCCATCTAGTATTCCTAGTAATCAAGTATAAAGACTGACACAATCAATATGTATTGGACAATTACTGCATCTTCTATATCAGAAAGAGAGACAAGAATGGTTAGTTAATATTAAGAATAAAATTTAAGTTTTTTTCTAACTTACATAAAATTATAATTCTTTTTGTTTTTATAGTTAAGTAAAGGATATGGAGTAACATTTGGGGAAGTTACTGGGAATACCACTTTACAGTAAGTCATTCAAATTCATATTTATACTACTTATATGTAAATATAAGGGAGATGATAATATTAATGTTATTAGTTGTTTAGTCAATGTCAAGTGTTACAACCTCCCAATACTAATGCAGCAACAACTCAAGCATCCTAAAGTACAACTGCCAATACAACTTAACCTAAGAGGAGGATCAAACTAACGACTAAAAGATCTGCTACTAGGAAATCTTAACTTATACAGTTGTTGTTATGATGTACAGTTAGTGAGTATTACTGCATTACTTAATTCAATGTTAGCTCTTTTACTCCCTATGTTTTTGTTTGTTTGGGTATATAGCTTTCTTTCTCTTTACTTCTTTGGTTGAGTCAAAAGTTGAGCATATACATTCTTTTATTGAGGTAGATTTATAGTTTCTAATTATTTATTGGTTTGAATCATTTTTTAGTTCAGGAGCTTTCCATGTTTTAAGCAGTTGTGACTGAAGATTGATGTTTTGTAAGCTACAAATTTGCTTTTGATGACCTCGAGTTGCTAAAAAATGGCTTGCCTGGAGCCTTAGTGACTACACTCATTCTTTTGGTGCAAGAAATCAACCACTTATTAGTAACTAAAGGCACTAAGGTCAACCACTTTCTTGATGGACATATAGGCTCTTTTGATGCCATTACAAAGGTAGTTAGTATTACGCCTAGGTGAGAGGATCTTCTGAAGATTACAACAGCTGGACTTGTTGTTTTAATTGTAGGATTCATCTTACCACCTAGTGATGGTGTTTTGTTTAGCATTATTGCTTACTCTCTACATTGATTGAGATGATTTTGACTTGAATATTCTTTTATTCAATGCTGATATGAGATGATATCACTGTTGATGATGCATTGTATGGAATACTAGATAGGGAGGTACATGAGATGATATTATTGTTGTTGATGAAGCGTTGGTCTTGATTTCTCATAGAGTCTTGCTTCAGTTATGGCTAGTTTAATGTATTTACTACTTTTTTTATCCCTCACTGGCTATTCAAGTAAGCTATTAAATGATTATGGTCTACTTTTTGTATGATATTTGGATGAAAAGAGTCTAAGATTAGTTTTTCCTTTTACTTTTTTAAGATTGCTAATATCCCATTTATAATTTCCTCTATTTTTTATGCTCTTTTCATCTGTATGATTTTATTGAAACAAGTGATAGTTCCTTTATGTTTGTGTGCGCATGATCTTGATCACATCTTTTTTAAGTTGATTCATACTTTTAAATTTCTTTTAAAGAATTGAGGAAAAGCTTTTGTCGTTGACTATATTTTGGTCTAAAATTTTCTCTTGAAGGGGCTAGTTACTATTTTAAGTTCCTCAAAAAAGGGGTAGTGAAGAATTAATGAGAGAAAATTGTGCTTTTCTTGACAAATAAACTTTCATTGAGTTTCGGTGATCTATGCACGTCCACATGCTATCTGATTATGGAATTAGATTTTAATGCATATATAACTAGGTTTCACATTTTGGCTATTAGTTTGTAAACTAGCTATTATTTAAGTTATTAATTTTTTACATAGATATCTCCTGGCTAGCCTACAAACAAAAGTGATCAGCACGCTTATGGCTGTCCTACAAACAATGATACTTGGTGCAACTCTTACATGTGACTTCTGTGGCTAATTTGATTGTTTCTTCATAGACAAGCCTGAAGGCATTTTATAACCATAGTTTCTTATATAGACAATGTTTATCATTAGTTGCTATTGAATTCTGTAAAGTTAAATAAATTGAGATAAGAAAAACAAAGCAAACACCAAATTCCTTCATAACTATTTGTGCACTTAACTTTTCCTTCAAAACTTTTCCTTAACAACATGAAAAGCTTACAACTAAATAGTAAAGCGACAGGTGATTGAATAAAAGACAAAAGAGTCCTAATAAATATAATTGTTACATTTGCTCTTCTAACTATTAAAATGTCTCCATTTTTTTGTACTTGCATCTGATGACCAAGCTATGAAATCGCATTGGACCTACAAAATAAAGATATAAACACGAACATTAGGACTTATGACGAATTTACGTTATGAACATAAATTTTTCCATATACTTACTTCTTGCAAAAAATAATACATTTTCCAAACAAAACTCTTACCCCAAATCACAGAACTTGTTTGAAATATTTTTTGACAAAAACAAACTTTCATGTCTTTGACAAATGTCAAGTACCTATAAGAGACCTTTAATTTGAATATTGATTAAAATTAATTTATACGATTGGCATTGCTACAAACAATAATTGAAATACTTGTTTTTGTATTAACGCATTCATAAAAATGTTGACTAATGTTAGAAATCCGTAACTTCATCTTCTCATTACAATTAGGGTAGTCAATATTCAAAATCTGAATTATATATAGAAATATCAATATTAATTATATTGAATCCTATTAAATTATCACATATAACAAATAATATATATTACAGTTATTTTACCATGGAACATAATGCTTTCTCTTCACAAAATTGAGAATATATCCTTCCAGCTTATGGTACACTATCAAAAGATCAATAAATAACACCCTTGAATCTGTTAACAACACCTTGACACTCTTCCCATATCAAATATATATAAGGTGCATACCCAAAAAAAGCTACATATAATTTATTTCTACCCATATTTCTTTATCCTGTTATAATATCATCATACAAATATTTAATTACTACCTTAAATGTAGCACTATTGTGATTTCTTTTCATAAATTCACCTAACAAAGAATAAAATGTGAAAAATGGTGAAGAGGTATTTCGAACATTAGGGACTTAATTACTAAAAGCATGAAGTATTAGGGACTTACTTGATAGTGTAACAAGAAATGATTAAATCCAATTTTATGGTATTCTTTGCAAACTAGACAAAGAATTTTACGAAAAATAAATACCAAGAGCAACTAGCAAGTTTTGTTTTAGCAAGCAATATAGCTTTAGGTTGTCAGAACAGATACCAAATCAAGATAAAAAACTTAGATTAATTAAAAAACAAGAACAAACAAGCTCCTTTGTATAATTTAGCTCTAGTCATCAAAGGTCAAATTTCCATTTTGGGGTATAATGCATCAGCCATTCACTCCTTCTATATCACTTTCCAAGAGAAGAAATAGTGGTTTCAAGATATTTGCAATCAACAACTGAAAGTTGCTTGAATCAAGCATATATGTAGAGAAAAACAAAACACAGTGCCCTTGTCAACTATAAGAATGATAACCATAGACTCCATCGGAAGAGAAAATTTAGGAACCTTTAACATAAAAAATGTAAAGGACACTCGAAAAACGTTGTAGATTTAGAAATATTTAGCGCTTTCTTGTGTATCTGAGGAGAACATTGAAATACTTTGGGATTTCTTACAGCTGTGAGGGAGGGACAAAACTTTTTCGAAAAACTTACAGATTTCTAACGTCTAGGAGGGATTTTGAGTGTCTGCAAGAGAGGGATAAAATAGTGTAAAAAACCCAAGATTTTAGGTTACATACTGAGTGAGAATGACGAGGATGAAGTCTTATTTTAGTTTTGTTGAAACGACGTCATTTTACTATCATCAAGAAACAACATCATTTCACTAATCAGATAAGCTTCTCTTAATGATGTTGTCGTGTCTAATTAGTGAGGGTTCATTAACACATGGCAGTGCCACATTAGTAAAGATAACGATGTGACTATTGTCAAGCTAGAATTGAAACAAATTGAAAGTTTGGGTATTTTATTACTACTTCTTAAAGTTTGGGCTATAATTGAAAATTTGAGAAAAGTTTGAGCTTTTTTTGGTAATTAACCCCTTTTTCTCATTTTTTATCACCAATGCTTTATAGAAATCTTAACAGGGTTCCAATTTTGTTGCCATATGATATAAAATAACAATATAAATCAGAATAAAAAAATTTTGTATATTAGCAGTAACACTAACTACAAAATGCCAACTTTTTCTCTTAAACCTAGAGCCGCTAAGTGATAATCCTATTTCAAATGCAGATAATGACATGTTCAAGAGGAAAAATCCAAAATTAAAAAAAGAGAAAACTATACCTAGGCATAATATAAAATTATAGACTTGGCCATTTCCTCGTTTTCCCTCTGACACTCCTTAAACCTCAGTGTTTGAGTTTCACACAATAATAAGCTTAGAAGCAAAAACCCAAAATCACAGGAAGCAAGCACGAATTGTTGAAGGTGACTGCAAAATCAATCCCTCCAGCTGTTTGTATAACCTAATAATGGGAGAATAGCTTATAGGCTTAAGAGTGAAAGTCTTTAAGCTTTTAGTATGATCACTGGCTCCTGGAAGAGAGAAAAGGATAAACTAGAGAAGAAACATACCTCAATTTGAATACCATATCCTCCGAGGACAACATTAGTCATGTTTTTTCACTCGTCTAATCTTTCAGCATTTATTGAGTGGGCCAATAGAATTTGGGAGATCTCCCTCGATAGCTCACTAACAACTGCATCTTTATGGCTTTCGTCATCAATATCATCTAAATGTTCAACTTTCATTAATAAGCAATTGTCCTTTAATGTATTTGTTCTAGAAATGTGACCATTAAGTCTTGGTCCTTTCACAATCACTCCTCATTTTTGCTCTGTGGCATATCTGTAATACCGCATTTGTTGTTACTATTCTTCCTCAGTCTTGAACTGACATATCTCGAACTTAACGAGATAAACATCGTGTCTCAGATATAAAATATAATTAACATGGATTTGAATCGTAGAATTTATAGAAAAAATATCACAGATATAAAGTTTTTTCATCTGAGGAAAGAAGTATATGGTATCAAAATAAGTACACAAGTTTCATAAGGGATAAGAGACACCTTAACTGAATATTGAAATCCTAGTTCAAAACTTGGTTAAAGTTAGTTCATTTGTACCTTATATTTTTGCAGTTATTTCAACAACATGCATATTCTGATAAGCCTCAAGTTAAGCTTTCTACTTAAGAAGAAAGAAAAGGAGTTAAAATAATGAGAGGAAAAGCTCAACAATTCCTAAGGTTGTTATTTGTTATTTATGTTTTATTACTTGTTTGCTTTTAGCAATACTTTAGAAGGATGATATGAAATAGTTGTTAGGGAAACATGTTAGATCAGGAAATATTTAGCTGACAGAGGGGAGTAGAAAGAGGCAAGAAAAATGTAATAAGAATGGAAATGTCTATGGAGAGAATGACACCTCTTAATTGTTGCTTGTAATTTTCTCCTCACTAATTTCCACCTGAATAAAAGATCTGTAATGTTAACCATTTATCTTCTATTTTTCTAGTAACTTACCAAATCTAGTATCAGAGCTAGTTCCATGACCTAGGGAATGCCAATTACAAGGATGGAAACAGAGTAGAAAATATGGAAGAGAAGTTGTCGGTGATCGATACTTATCTATCTTATCTCGACTCCTTATTTTCTTCTTTAAACCAAAAGTTGAATGAGGTCCTAAATGCCCTTTACAAGAACACCATTTCTACTGGAAAAAGTATAGTAGAATTAAGTGGAGAAAGGACCCTCAACCTAGCCACGAGCCTAATGACAAAGGTAACTTATGGAACAAAATGGTTTAACACTCATGTTCCAGTCTGCGACAACATGTATAATTGTAAACTGGAGACGCTCACTTACAATGGTGAAGATGACCAAACGTTATACATTTTTCAAGTAGAAAGATATTTCATCATGAACAAACTGAGTGAAAAAGGAAAGTTAGTGGCAGCAGGGGGTGTGCCTTTGAGGCTCTACCTCAGCATGGTTACAATGGGAGGAGAATTGATGGCCTATATTAAAATGGGATAAGCTAAAGACCTAACTTCTGATAAGGTACTTGCCAATCACAAAGGAACTCATTAATATTGTCTCTTGTCATTACGGTAAACATCTTCTGTGGTATATTATCAGAAGGAGTTTTAGGCGTTAACCATTCCACTAAAACACCTACACAATGACACATTAATGGCAGTATTTCTTAATAGGCTTGATGAAGGTGTCCTAGGGGAATTAATGAAGATGAATTGCTCTGGGTCACTAAAGTTAATGAAGTCACTCCAGAGGAAAGAAGAGGGCAACATGGTTTTTAACCTAGTATAGGACAATGATGTGGCGAAGAAGTTAGAAAAGACCTAAGTTAACCTGAGCTCTACTACTATCTATAACCCAAATTGATACACCATTTGGACCCAACCTACATAAACCCCACCTAATTTTAATCCAACCACCCACCCTATTACCAACACAATCAACCCACCCTAAAAATTCACAACTAGTACACCTAACAACCTTGATTCACCTTTCAAAATAATGTATAAAGAAAGTAAGCTTGGGATAGTCAAAGGGCAATCAGATATTAAAGCATTGTTCCAGGTGGGAGAAATCCAATTGACACTAAATTCAATCATTGGATTAAGCTCTCCACAATCGAAGAAACTACTAGAAATAATAAGATGCTAGGAGGTAGCAGTCTTTATTGATTATGGGGCTACTCATAAATTCATCAGTTAAAAGCTGGTGGCAAAACTGGGCATTCCAATCACAGCGACGACAAACTATAAGGTGGTACTAGGAACTGGAGAGCTTGTACTAGGCACAATAATTTTCAAGGGAGTTGTACTTTAATTATAAGAGGTCACGGTAGTAGAAGATTTCCTACCTTTCAATCTTGGTTGGTCTAATATGATCTTAGGGCTCAAGTGATTGTTTTCAATGCAACACATCAACTTCGATTGACACTCTCTAACAATGATAATACCCATTAAAGAAAAGAAAACAGTGTTGCATGGGGACCCCAACCTAAGTAAAATAGTGGTATCCCCAAAAACTATAGTCAATACTATTATCTAAAAAGGCCAAGGAATGATGATTAAGATGTGTAGGCTATCCATTTTAGAGTAGGGTCAAAGGGACCAACTTTTAAAGGAGGAGTGAGGGCTGATAGATGAATTCTAAGACGTTTTTTATTGGACGAGCGAGCTACTTTCATGGTAAGAAAAGAGCCGTGAAATCAACTTTAAAATCGTAACGACTTCCATAAATGTTCGACCTTATTGATACCTTTATAATTAGAAGGATGAGATAGAAAGATTGGTAAATAAGATGTTAAATGCAAGGATTATCTAGCCTAGCATAAGTCCTTTTCAAGCCCAGTAGTACTAGTTAAGAAGAAGGATAGCAGCTGGAGATTTTGTGTAGATTATTGAGCCTTGAATAAGGCTACAATCCCTGACATATTTCCCATTCCTATGATCGACAAGTTATTTGATGAGTTGTGAGAGGCTCGATTATTTTCCAAGGTGGATTTAAAGTCAAGATACCATCAGATCTGAGAAAAATCAAAGATGTCCCAAAAATTGCATTTTTCACTTATGAGGTCACTACGAGTTTTTGGTCATGCCCTTCGGCTTAACCAACTCACCAATAACATTTCACTTTATCATAAACACCATTTTCAAACCAATGTTACAAAAAAGGGTCTTAATTTTTTTGATGACATATTAGTTTATAGCAACTCTAAGGAAGCTCATTTTCAACAATTAAGGGAAGTACTAACAATGGTTGATGTCCAAAATTTTGAAAGAATTATGAAGCTTCCTTGGATTAACGGGCTACTATCAATAGTTTGTCAAAGACTATGTTAAGATAGTCGCACCATTAATAGACCTGTTAAAGGAGGATGCATTCATGTGACATTATCTCTTAGGTCTAAATTTTTTTGTCAAAACTGACCAATGTAACTTAAAACACCTACTTAAGAAAAGAGTTGTCACTGAGGGCATCAACGATGGTTAACCAAGTTATTGAGATATGATTTTAATATTGAATATAAACCAAGAGGAAAACAAAAAAGGTAGATTCTCTCTCTCGCATGCCATAACTTTTTCATATTATAGTGGCACAGTGCATTAATGTAGCAGTTCTTCAGGAAGAGGTCAACTGTGATCTTAATTTCATCAGAGTAAAATAAACCTGACAGACATATTCAAATTGCAACCTAAATGGAGGTTGTTGAAGGCCAGTTTCCTTACAAGAACATATTGGTACTCTTTAAAACCTCAAAACTAATTCCTAAATTTTTTGCTGAATTTCATGACAACTTGGTGGGAGGGCATTTGAGCTACTTGAAGACTTACAAGCAAATGATTGCAAAGCTCTATTAGGAAGGGATGAAGACTAATATAAAGAAACGTGTGGATAACTGTGTAATTTTTCAACAAAGTAAAACATATTCACTTTCTCCAGTAGTAGTACCACAATCTATTCCTATTCTAGAACAAGTATAGGATGATATCTCCATGTATTTTATGAAAGGACTAACTAAATCAACAGGCTTGAGTGCAATAATGGTGGTAGTAGACAAACTCAATAAATATGCTCATTTTGTCCCTCTCAAACATCCTTACACTGCCTCCGTCGCTTATGAATTATTTTTCCATCACATTGTCAAAATTTATAGGTTTTTAAGATCTATTGTGTTCGATAGAGATAAGGCTTTTATTAGTCATTTTTTGGGGAACTATTTTGCCTACAACAAACTCATCTATGATGCAATACCACCTATTATCCCCAAATTGACGGCCAAACTAAATGGTTAATCATTGTCTTGAAACATATTTATGTTGTTTTGTACAAAAGATAGCTCCACATTTGAAGTAAGTAGTTACCATTGTGCGAATATTAGTATAACACTGTTTTTCACATAGCCAACAAGCTTATCCCTTTTAATTTTTATAAAAAATTTACCCTTTTAAAATTGTATATGTAAGGGAGCCACCACCCTTACTACACTACATAGATGGGCATACATATAACACCAATATAAAGGATCAGTTAAAAGAGTGGGATTTGATACTTAAGGAAATGAAGGAAAAATTGAGTGTAACACAGGAATGAATGAAAAAATAGGCAGATAATATTGAAGGGATGTTCACTTTCAAAGTGGTGATCTAGTTTACTTAAAACTTCGCCCTTGAAATAGTAGTTCTCTAGTTAATAGATCAAATGAGAAGTTATCACCTCACTATTTCGGCCCCTACCAAGTTATTCAAAAATTTTATATTTGTCAAATGGAAACATTTGCTAGATTTTGAGGCAAGGGAACCCTATAAAACCATCTACCAACAATTTCCAATTTTTCACCTTGAGGATAAGTTAACACTCATCTCGATTTTCTACTAAAAAAAAAGAAAAGGAGCTAAAACAATGAGGAAAAACTCGATAATTCCTCAGAATGATATTGGAGGGCTATTATTTGTTATTTATTATTTTTGCTTTATTACTTGTTTATTTTTAGCAAGATTTTATAAGGCTGAGTTGGCATGGTTGTTAGGGAAGGTGTTAGGTCAAGGAATATTTCGCTGGCATACGAGAGTAGAAAGAGGCAAGAAAAATGTAATATGAATGGTAATGTATGTGGAGAGAATGACAACTCTCAAATGTTGCTTGTAATTTCCTCCTTACTGATTTCCACTCAAATAGGATCTACATTATTAACCATTTATCTTCTGTTTTTTAGTAACCTACCATATTCATACCCTTTGCTTAATCAAAAAGCATAATTTTTGCAACTAAAAGAGATGTGCCTAACTCTAACTTTGTACTTAAGAAATGATGGCAACTTCATGCCATCCTGAGCTGTATAACGAATTGGGCATTCTTCTTCAAAGTGCCTTCGGAGCTTTTAGTGGTTACTACTATAGTTTTCTTGTCCAATGTAGCAAAATTTGACTATATATTAGGAAAATATGGGTGAAATTAAATAGGAAGAGTAGCAATGAACAACAAACTTTATCCACCATTTAGACATTTGAAGAAAGTATTTAAATTAGACACCATAAAAAAAGCTATAAGCAATTTTATTCATATTCAAACAAGATATATCAGAAAGCATTGTTACACCAAAGTTGAAAGGAACAAGAAGAAAGAAATATAGGAATAAGAATCAAGCTAAATCTTAGGAGCTCAAGAATTATCAAATTATATTGAAAATTTCCTTATCTCCTATTTTTAGAAATTGGTTCAGGTAACCCATCAAGGGAATGTATGATCAAGAACAAGTAGTAACCATAAGGCAAACCTTAAATCATATAATTCTATGATCAGAAATATTTTCTTTCCACAAAAACACTTTTCCATAAAGGAATGATCTTATAAAATTTTAACTTCAAATGTGGAAGCTTAATCTTGACTTCACTTAAAAGAGATACATAGAGTAAGATGTAGAGAATCCCATCACAGGCAAGTATAGAAGTATATTTTCCTCCAATGGTGATCTAGTTGGTTCATAGGGTTTTCTTAAATCCCTCAAAGCATGGAAAGCTTTATATTCAGGTCCTCATGGTGTTAAAAAGTCTTGATGATTACTTAAGTGGAACTGTTGCTTGGTTAATGTGTTAATATTCTTAAATATTATAGAATAACATTTAAAACATTTTCAAACATTTACTCATATTATTAGGAAAACATGCCCTAATAGTATCGAAAACAAAGCTGAATCTTTCCAAAGAAAAATCATATTCCTAGGGTGACTATATTTTATGACTAAAGATATATAAGAATGTTAAAATAAATCATTGATAATAAAGAATAAATAGTACAATTTACTTTGAAGCACTGGAATCCTACTCAAAAGTAATTATTAAACCATTAAAGAGAAAATTCTTTTCATTGTTATATGAATTATTAAATTTCAAAGTGATTTGTTAAATCAAAATTTTTATTTTATGAATTGATTGCAAATTTACAAAAGAGGTTCACTAAAAGAAGTTCAAAATATTGCATCAAAACAAAATTTTCCAAATGGCAAGCTATTTTAAACATTTTGATTTTGGTATTAAATTTATCAAGGGTGAAACAAATTTTGTTCTTGGTTCCTTAACCTGAAAATTCTTACAAACTAGGTCAAGATTTTGAGAAACAAAACGTCCAAAACACCATAAAGACTATCTCTAAAAATACAACGAAATCAATCTAAAGCCTAAATTCATACACCACTATCTACTCAGTCAGTAAAATCTTTAAAAGATGTCCTAAAATAAGAAAAATAGAAACTATCACATTTCTTATTAAAACCCAAGGTGAGGCTTTGTTATTATCATCCTCTAAAGTCAATATTCACGAGTGGCTCCAGCATGTTTCAATAATGTAAGAGCTAGTAATATCTCTTAAGGGTCTTCCCTCATAAAAGTCCTTGTAAATTGATTTAATTAAAAATTGTTGCTAAAAAATACAACCCGAAAAGTTATTTTACGTAAACCAAAACCAGTTTTAAATAGCATTTTATAAAGCTAGCAATTCTCTTTCCAAAGTTGTTACTTTGAAAAAGACTATTTTCAAACAATTTTAACAATTGAAAATGGTCTTTATAATTCCATAATTATGAAGTAATTAACAATTTCTTTCTTGAAGAGGAACACCATAAGCTAGGAGATTTGTCAAAGCCTTAAAGTTATTATTTTCACATTTTAAAATTGGCAAATTCTTTCAAAATTAAACATCATTTTATGAAACTTAATAAAAGCACTCCTATTTATTCTACCTACAAAATTAATAAAGTCATCAACCTTATAGAGTGCGGACAGGAACTATGGAAATTCAAATAATTTAAAACTCAAATTTCAATCAATCTCTCATATTTCCTCCTACAATTATTATAATTACCTGTAAGTCTAGTTCAATATCTTCTTAATAATGAACACCATAAACTACCACTCATAGTTATTTTTATTTAGCACGGAACTACATTCAACTTCCCCTTTTGATTCATCAGTTGGTGAAAATGGTACAGATCCATATTTCTAAAACAAATAAACTAAAAATGTTCTATTTTAAAGCCAAATACCAATATAAAGAATATAAAAAAGTTATTTCCTCTACTTTTACTATTTGTGTCAAAGTTTTTTATCTCCTAGATATTAACGTGAAGGTACGACTATAAGCAAGACCAATAGCTAAATATTCTAATATTAGTAAGGAGATTTAAAGGCAAATAGTGGGATAAATTCATTCAAGGACAAAACGCCTCACTAAAGATTGTGGAGGAGTGGTTGATCCAAAAATCTCATCCAATCAATTAGAAAGTCAAAGAGCCCATAATTTTCTTACAACAAAAGTCTAAAGCAAATGCTCTATTAGTTAGAACCAAAATTGGGGGAGAATGTTTTGAAATAATGAAAATAATAAAATTTTAATTAACTTATATATTAAAAGAAGTAGATTTAGGCCTAGACACCAAAAAACTCAGTTTAGTGTAACCCCAATCTAGATGTAACACCCACCTTTATAAGGCACATACCTGAACATCTCGAGGACATTCGGGCACATGCCCTATGAAAGCGGCATTTAGAGCAGTAACATTCACTTAATATGGAATCATACACATAAACACAATATTTAAAAGCTCAATTCCTCATTCCATTTATAAAACATAGTTATAATGTGGCATTACACTACATAATTCATATACATATAATATCAAAAATATCTTAGAGTTTAATACTCTACAACATGTTCTACATGAAATGAGGAATTAACTATATACAATCTAGTTGACTCCTCAGATATCAGCTGACCGACCTTTGAATCATTTCGTTCCTAAAAACACAGTACTAGGCTTCTTCTAGAATGCCTTAGAAGCTAAGTCTCCTCTTTCGTACCTGAAAATCAACGTTGCAATTTTGATGAGTTTTGTGAAATCAGTGAGTGAACCATCCTTGACGCACTCACCCATATCAAACCACAAAGATAGTTCATAATTTAATTTACAATCAAATCACATTACAAATATTGAATATCACATCATAGTTCGTTTCAAAACAATAGATCAATTCACATTTTATACCACAACACATACTTATTTATTTTTCAATATATATCAAATAGTTCACTTATTCATTCTATTCAATCATAAGAGACATGTATGGATGAATATGTAAATGCACATGTGACTCCACTTTTGTTGTTACTTTGTTATGAACGAGTGTTTTTTTAATTGTCCCGTATCTATTGTAGATTCCAAGCTCATTGATAACTATCTCGTATCTATTGTGGATATCGAGTTCATTTTAATACTAAGCCTGTGGCTCTTTATACACATTTTTTGAGCTTTAATCTGTTTTTCACTGGCCACTCCAGTCATAACTTCCTTTATCTGGTCATGCATTTTAATGTAATGAGATGCATCATTTCACATTATATGCAATCAATAACTTTCATTCATAATACACATTCACTTTTCACATTTTCATCGGACTTAAGTCTGACATTCAACATATTTGTTGAGTACACATATTTCTTTCAAATTAAAATACAATCAAAACATTCCCAATTATCGAACTCCTTAAACTATTTATGTCTGGAATTATCACATTCGTATCAATAACAGTTTAATAATTGAAATTTAAGCGAATACAATCATTCCTAGCAAGAAACATCTAGGTTGCTCACAGTAAGCTCCAGATAGCTATTACCTCGATGAACCGACAATATCTAAACATTGGCGTTCAACTTGAGCATCTAAATCAAGCAATACACATATTGTACGCATTAATAAATTGATCATTCACATAAGTATTCAATCATACACATATGTATATGTGTTATGTACAATGCATGCTCAATGACTTTCCCGGGTATGTGTCCTTAATCATAAGTCTTAATTATTTAAACCATTATAACTTATGTATGTCTAGCTCGTACTTAAGCTTATACCTAAAAAAAACTTGATTATTCTAAGTTCATCTATCAATTATTCACCAATGTTATTCTGGCATTATATGGTCATAATATTCAATTTCTCATTCATTCATACCTAATACATCTTACTCATTCTTTTAGATCACATTTACAATCATATGAACACCTTCATTCCTATAAAACTTATAATTTTCCAGATTTCATATACACTAATATCATCAATCTATTCTTAAGTTAAAACCTCAATTAACAACCTAACCTAACATATCATACACTTTATCAACTTATTCAAGCATCAAACTAAGTTCATTTCAAGTCTCAATCAAGTCTAAATACACCATAGGAAAGTATCTTATCATTAGTTGTTTCAAACATCACAAAAGAATTCATGTTCAAGGCCTTTCCCACGAACATGGACGTCATCCCATGATCGTGGGTTAAGCCATCTAAAAATTTTTTTCTTCCTTTCCTTGCAATTCCCACTATTGTGGGTTTTGTATCTAAAAAATTCCAATCATTTTCTTCCAATTTTCCAAATTTTTATCTCCTACATATTACCTCTAACACATCTTATATAGCCATTTGCTTCCAATATTCCAAATTTTTATCTCCTACATATTACCTTTAACACATCTTATACATATTTCATCATTTCTACTTCATTTCCTCTTCAATCTCACCTCAATTCCACCTCAAAATCATTCGTACATCAATCCATAAACTACAGTTTATCATTTACTCAAAGATAGAACATGATCTCTATGATTCACTATCATACATAAATTCTTGTTCTTCTCATTTCAAGAACATTACACAAACACCTTTCTTAAGAATAAATGTCACCTTCATTATAATTTAAAATCCCAATCTATTTCATCCACATAACAACCTATAATCCATGGTTTTTACACATCCAAAAATAGAACATTTTTATATTAATTCATTCATCAATGTTCAGCACACATCATATACACAAAAATAGGACATAATGGTCTTCATTCATCCATCAAAATTTCAACACTCTTTCAATACCATTACCATGATCATTTTATCTCAAAGTTATCATTATATTAGTTATGTTACATTTATCACAAGAAGCCAAAGATCCACTTACATGTTTAACTCCAAACTCTTCTCAAATGTTCAAGTGACCATAGCTTTCCGTGCTTACATGATGATCAACTTTTAAAGAGGAATAGGTTAGGTTTTTTAGTAACAAGAAGAAGATAGCAAGGATCTTAGAAGTGGCTAGTGTTGAATATTAACAAAACTCATGTTGTGAGTGTGAGGTGTCAAGGTCCTGAATGGAGAAAGAAAGAAGAAGATGTGAGAATGAAGTAAGGAGTAACAAATGAAAGACAATGAAAATGGTCTTGCAAAGATGAAAATATCATGGGTTTAAGGGCTTGGTG